>WBND01000072.1:1308126-1338340 GCA_013398595.1 Tychaedon coryphoeus
TTTTTTTTTTTTTTTTTTTTCCGCCCCCACCCCAGGTTAAAATAGAACAGAATGCCTGGATTTAAAACGACAGGGTTTTTTACTCTTGATCTCAGTTTCTTTCTTACTAATTAGCTGGTCCTCAGGATTTTTTTTCTGTGGAAAAACAGTATTTTCATTTCTATTGGTGTGTCTGTTATTTGAAAGAGCGGACGACAAATAATTGTCAGCAAAAGATAGTTCTGAATTGCAAAAGTTTCAAAAGGATTTTATGAATTATAGGAAAAGTAGATCACCCAACTACAAACATTTTAAAAATAATTGATTGAAGAACAGTCTCCTCTTAAAAGAGGTAATGGTGATTTTATTTTTAAAAATAATAATTATATTTAATAATGAAATCCTTTTTTGTTCTTCATTAAAGACCTATGAATATGAAAATAAATCATTATCAGGTACTATTGATATATCTGTTATTTATTGAGATCAAATCATATCAGAATTTTAATTTATGGGAAAAGATATCTGGAAAGGAAATGCATATTGATCCAGACATTGAGCATCCAATACAAGTTCCATAGGAGTTTTGCCTTTGGTTCCTACAGGGACAGAATCTTTCCCAAAGCTTTTATTAATACAGCTATAGTTATGCTTAAGGGCATGGAATTGTTTTATACACACATATTTCTGTAGAGTGCTTCTATTCCTCAGATCACTTTATTCAGAGTGCTTAATAGTTTGTTATAATGATTTTCTTATCACGTCCTGAATTAGTTGCACTTGTTTCATAGAAGTTAATAACATAAAATTAAAGTGGTAAGAAATTGGTTACCATTATTAATAATGTAGCACAGTAACTGGTAATACAATATTGATATAAATACAAGACACTTCAATGCTAGCTATTTGAGCCAGTATTTTTCAGTGAACAACCTAAATTCTTTATGCTTTTGGTGATTATCTAAAAAAATGCAGAGGGAATATTAGAAGTAATAAAATACAGTGGTCTAGAATTTTAAGTCTCTTGAGGATTTTTGACCTTGAAAGGATTAAAACCTGAATCAGACATCTGTACAAAAGAAAAAACTCTCATAGATTGACATTTGTTGCCATATTTCCATGTCTGCTTCATGTATTAATGTAGAATGATCAACATTAAATTAAATACTCACTGGATGAAATAAATACATGAACTAAAAAGAATCATCAATTCCAGTGTTTTTTAACATGTTTTTGGAAGACTTTGATTTATTTTATAAATATTTATTATTGTCTGTACTCTCTGATAAGAACACTAGGACACTGGAGTTTGATTCAGGATATTTGATTTCTATTTTTAGCTCAAATGCTCCAAGACTGACCTTGGGCAACTCAACTCATACCTCTTCAGATTTACTTTTTTTCTTTTAACTCTTTATTCCTCTAGTCTTTTTAGACAATAAACAATTGTTTCAGGGCAGAAAATGTACCTCATTGAAAGTAATACATCTGGAGTTACAGGTATTCAGACTGCTTAGAATGTGTAGGCTATTATGCACCTATGTGTACAAATCTGTATTTCTTTCTCTAAATTTATCTCTTTACATGACATTTGGTGCTTTAGAATCACAGATTTTCTTTTGTGAGATAAGGACTTTTCATTAAACAATTGAAATGGCTAAAATTCTTTATCCACATGAAAGTTACCAAATCTGTCACTCATTTAATATTTAGTAGATTTCATATTTTCAGTATCAATTCAAAATGCAAAGGTATTAAAATTTGTTTAATATCCACTGAAATCCAACATGTGGGAATTATCACTCTTCATTCTTCAGATGACACTGACATAAATATCACACTGCAAATACTAAGAAACTGAGATAATGGTGAACTAAGAAAAAGCTTATGAGAAAATTTTTGGCATGTTTTATGATGCAAAGTTAAAAGTTCTTGAGAGATAACTGGTCAGAAAGATCTCAAGCCCCTAAATAAAATACCCAGGGAAAGATTCTGTTGCAACAGTTGATCTTTATAGATTGACTTACCACTTAAGAATCAAGAAGTAGATGCAATTTCATAACAGCTCCAAGTAGATGGGGCAGGATGAAGTGCATAAGCTTCTTACTCAAGAATTGTAGACTTGTGGCTGGAAGCATGGCCCATAAATAACTGTGGTGACAAATAATAGCAAATAACATCTGTGGTTACACTAACTCAGGAAAAGAAAATTTACAAGGGCCATCAATCTTCATGCTTTAGGGCATGAGCTGATCACCAGCTGACATCCACAAGCAATCTCTCTCTCGGAGTTTTATTACACAATAAAGTAGATTACAAGCTTTTGTGACTTTGGAGAAGGAACAAACATTGAGCACGGGGACTGATAAGGTACGAGACTACAAAGACCATTGCTTCAATCCAAGATTACAACACTTTTAAAATAGTGCTGCAACTTGCTTGAAAATTTACGATTAATCAAAAGTTAGGTTATCCAGTGTGACTAATTAACTAATCACTCTGTGAGAAAAATATTTATTTTAATGGAAACTCAAGGCAAACATAAAAAAAATTGTTTATTTAGTAATGCTTGAATTTAAATCATACAGGAGACATTTAAGCAACTAGGTTAATATCTATTAATTAAATAGATCATTAAAAGGCCTTCTTCCTTTGACAACTATAGCGGAAAAGTAATAGTAGCATCTTTTCCTTGGGAAGAGTTTAAGTTTTGTATTAGAATTACTACATTATAGAATTAAGTATCTCTAACAATGCGGAATAGAATCACATACAAATGAGATTAACAAGAAAAAACAGAGAATGGGTGAGTTTTCTTTATGTGATAGAAATTGGAACTTTTTATCCTATCCACCACATCATCACAAAGTAAGAAAAAAAAAAGGTTATATATTGTTTTTCTTATTATTTTTATGTTATTAGTTTATTTAGGCTTGCTTTTATAGCTTAAAAATTCTTATAACTTCAATTTTTTTTTTTTACGTGGGTAAAGAACAATGTATTTCCAGAGGTCAAGCTTTATTACTACTGATGGAAAGATACAGGGTTCCTAAAAGGTCGAGTAGAAAAAGGTAAAGAAGTACATAATGTTAAGTTGTTTTTCACAACAGTATTTTGAACATGAACACCTATGGTGATTTTCACCGAAGATAAAATTTTGAGTTTATTTTGAGAAGGAGAAAAAAGAATTAGTGCAACAGAGCAGAAGTTAGAGATCATGAGAGATGTAATGTGAAGTCTCTGGCATCACCCTAATAGGCAATTGATGAAACAAAAGTAAATATTAGCATGCTATGTGGTTTGAACAGCATATAAAAAAAGACCTAACAAATTGATTAAAATATAAGAATAAATACTACATAAATCATGACTCTTTACAGATGCCTAATGCCTTAGAATACCTAAAGAGGGACTACAAGAAAGTTGGAGAGGGAATTTTTATAAAGGCATGTATTGATAGGACAAGGGGTAATGGCTTTAAACCTAAAGAGCTTAGATACTACGAGGAAATTCTTTACTCTGAGGGTGGGGACACACTGGCAGAGTTTCCTCAGAGAACTTGTGGATGTCCCTGGAAACATTTAAGTCCAGGTTGGAACCAGATGATTTTAAGGTCTCTTCCAGCTCAAAGTATTTTATGATGACATGAACTTTATTATGAATAATTTGGATTTAAACCCCTTTAATCTATTAGGTATTGCTGCTGTATGTCATAGACAAAATCTGTAGTGTAACTTTTCCGTGGTTAATTTGATTTGTATCCATGCAAGATTCACATAGATAGCTAAGATCTGAATGAGACTTTGTTATATACGGATAAGATGACTACAGGTAAGTTTTTCTAACAAAAAAAAAAAAACGTAGGTCAGCATAGGAAATGTTCCAAAAATCTAGCATTCTAACTGAAAACTTGAATGCCATAAAAGAGAAGCTGTAAATTATTTTAGAAGACAACTGATTAATGGCACCAAGTACTCCTAAAACCGTAGACTTAAATTTCTTTTTTCATCTTGAAAAATAGACCAGGTAAAGTAGATGGCTAGCTTATTTTAGCTGCTTAGTATTTAGTATTTCTCTCTCCATTCAATTCAACACTCATGGGTCCAGAGGAAGAGACTAAACAGAAGAACTTAATTATATGCCCCAGTGAGAATGAAATAACTACAGAAGACCGGGAAGGATTCTCTGTTCTTATTTATTATTACTTTTTTAACATTAGGATAAAGAACATTGTGACTATTGGGAGAATACTTAATAAAGAAAACTTTTTGCTATTGTTATAAACTAGTAAACTATGTATGCTCATGAATGCATCTGGGCACTGGGGCCAGGTGGTAACAAGCAGTGAGAATCAATCATAGAAAGTAAATCTTCAGAGCTAAGTGTCTTCATGCAGAATTCCTCTTGAAATGGTTCCTAGAAAATTCTACTGCCTAAGGGTGTCCAGATTGCTGTGTGAGACTGCTTATTGACACATGCTAAAATCATGGTGGGGAATTTTCTAGAACATTGCTGGTATAAAATAATGTATTCTGATGCTTGGGAATGTCCCCAAATACTGTTTAATTTATCTCTAAAGACACAACTTCTAGAAGCTTCTAACTTCTCCCATAGGTGTTTTCTATATTAGGAGCTTCATATTCAAATTTTCTCTTACTCATTCAATTCCAAGCATTTTTGGCCCCATTAGCTTTGAAGACTTGTTGCTGCACAGTAAGACAGAGTTAGTGGGAGGAATGAAAGAGAACTTCCTGTAAACTGTTATGTGTCTTATTATTAAACTTCCAGTGAGTGAGGCACTGGAGCAACTTGTTCAGGAAAATTGTGGATGCACCCTCCCCAGAGGTTTTCAAGACCAGCTGGATGGACCTCTGAGCAACTTAGTCTAGTTGATGATGCTCCTGCCCAAGGCAGGGATGGGTTAGAACTGGATGATTCTCAGGGTCCCTTTCTCACCCAAACTATTTTGTGATTCTGTGAACTTTCTTTTCTTAGCAAGACAGAGTTTCCTGAGGATAAGGTAGATCTAAACTATGCACTTTCCTCATCTGTGATGAATAGAATAAACAGAAGTTTACGGAAGAGAAAGTTCCTTTTGCTTTACAGCCATCATCACTGGAAAATCAGGCATTCTGAGTCCTTAAATGCAAGGAAGGGATTCAGCACATGCCTCTGAATCAGCCACGTGTTGATAAAGATGTTTATTTAATGATAGCTCTTGGGTAGCTACTGGCCATTTCTAAGCTGCTAATATTTATCACCTGAGGTCAATCCTGTGGAGACCTATGCTTCTCTCCTTTGGCTGTAGCTAGTGCTCTTTACTTAGGATGTTAGGATCCTCTAGATGTTACATAAAGGACAAGTTAGTTAAGTGTTTAAAACACATATACTGAAGCTTATCTTCTACTTTATCTCTTGGAAACAGAGAGAATTCCACTAAGAAAAGAAACACATTTTAGGGTGTACGATGCACCATAAAGGTTTATCCTGCTTCAGAAATGTCACTGTATTTTTCTTCTGCCCTAAAAATAAAAATGAAGCCCTTTAAGATGCTTTATCTGTTCCACAAATGCTAATTTTCAAGCAGATGAGCTGATTGAATAGGCAATGTCCTCTAAAGCCTTTAGTTCTTTGTCTTTGCATAAAACATATTTGTATATGGAATATAATACGAATTCCAATAATGGTTCTTACTGATTAGAATGTTATTGTTAGCTTCCAAGAAACTAAGGAGAAAGGGGGGAGCTTTTCTTAAATGAACAGCGGTAGAAGTAGCGCTTCTTTTCCAGAACCCAACTGTCACCAAGCCAATTTTTATTAAAAAGATCTGCAGGAGGTTTTACTAGCCTCTGAAGCATGTGTGTTAACAGCTTTTTAAAAAAACATGTAGCCATTATACAATGCACAAAGCTAGAAGAAAATCATCATGCCCAAATAACCAAGAAATAACTCCTTTCTAATAAGGAACTCTAAAGGGTGCCATTTACTATTAAAAGCAGAAAAATACAGAATAGAAGTCAAACAAAACATATTCCCAAGAGAGAAATATTTCATACTTTAGAATGCAGCAATTGCAGCCTAAGAGATTTAAAGCATTTCAAAACAGATTTATGTTCATGCTTAGAAGCAAATGCTCTCCGAATGGCAAGGATTACTGATGCAAATGATCTTCATACTGAGTGTTGCAGCCTGAGATATGCAATTCTGGTAGCTGGGATATCTTTCTAATCTACTCTGGAAAAACACTGGCAAAACACAGGGTAAAAGTCATATTATTGGGGTTTTTTTAAATGCAAAAAATGGTTCAATATTTCAATTCTTCCTTAAGTGATTGCTTATTCAAAGTTTTATTTAAATTCAAAAGACTAGGACCATGGCTAAATCAATTCCTATGGACATTGCTTAGATCCAAATACTCCAAATATTTAAATGAGTGCTTTGCCCTAGCAGTGGATTAGAAATTAAACCTTTATATACTGGTAAAATGAATTATACTGTTCAAAACAAACCTACTTAAAAAACCTCTTCCACTTCTGTATGTAGTCTCAATAACATGGCTTGATCATATTTATACGTCAGTACACATGCAGAAATACCAATAGCTTCTTGTATCTGCTAATAAATATAGCTGTAGAGCAATTGCCTTACAGTTTTTTATGCTGCCATACCCATATGCTCTCAGGGAGCCCTTCCTTCTGTTGTCTGCTTCCTTTTGACAAGGAAGTGCTCAGATATAAAAAAACAGGCATTTATAGGCAATAAAAAAAAATTAAAATATTTTAAAACATGGGGTTTTATACATAAACAGCTAGTTTTCTTTTATATGCTTCTAAATGGGCATATGGGTGCATGTCTCATATATATATTTACACATGTATAAAGCTTTAAAAATGGAGTAAAAATAGCTGTAAAAACAAGGATAAAGTAGATGAAACATTTCGTAATAGGAAGTCACTGAATAAGCAATTAAAGTTTAATTGTGGAGACTCTAATTAAACAAAAACAAAAGGCAAACTCAGGTCCCTCCACTTTACCAGGCTGTAGAGAAAGCCCTGAAATGTCTGCAGTGGTGAGCAGATGCTTCAAGAGAAGGGGCATCAAAAGTCTGGATGGTGTATGGATAAGCAGGTACATTTCCAAGGGTTATAACACTCTTGTAGGAAACCCTGGTGTAAATCCCATCATGCCCAAGGAATAGTCTTGTCCTTTGAGTCAGATTTGGAGGCCCCTGAATCCAGCCCAACAGAATGATCATTCAGTATAACTGAGGCAGAATTTTGTCTGCATGGTAACACACAAGTAACTCTTACAAAAATGGAAAACCAGAACAGAATGCCAGCTTCGTAAAAAGTGTGTGTGGCAACAATAATGAAAGACCCAAATGAGATCCCTAAAAATACTGCATCAACCAAAAGAATAAATAAAGGGGCTCATGAATCATAAACTGGAATTTAAGGTATGTATGACAGAGAGAAGATAGGTAGTACTGGAGGGAGCTCATTTCTCCACGGTTGAGGGGGATTTTACAGCAGCTGCCTTGATGTTCACAATGGGGAGCAGGTTGATGCTATGTCATTGCAGACTGTCCTGTCTACTGCAAAAGCAGCAAGAACCAGGCTTTGGGACACAGGCTGCAGACCCACTCTTTTGAGGACCACAGCTACTGCAGATGTCATAAGTGGATAAGAAAAAAAGCAATGTATATGTAACAGAGCTGAAAGACCATGATTATTGCCTGGTAGAGAGGAGCAGCTGGCTTTATGCCAGTACTGAAAGATCTACCCGTACATCAGCAGCACCTATACTACTGTCCTAGAGTAGCTGAGCGGTGAAACCCTGTTTGCAGTTTGGTTGGCATATTCTGTCAGGACTTTTTCATAGGACTCCAGAAAGAAAATACTTAACAGACTTAATAGGACTATGTCATAGTAGTACATGGAATCATAGAGTTGTAGAATGACTTGAGCTGGAAGGGATTTTAAAGAGCATTTAGTTCCAATTCCCCAAAGTAGTTTGGCAGTCTTTTCCTTAAGGCATAAAAGTGATGAACATGAGATATGACAAAAGTCTGTAATGTCATGAATAGCAGTGTTTTTTTCCCAGAGAAATAAATGTGAAAGATCAAATAAAGATGCCAGTTTCAAGAACAAAGAGAGATAACTCTTTATGAGATCTTTAAACTTGTAGAAATCCATGGGTTATTAAGTATTTTAAAAGCACTGAGACTCATCAGAACATTAGGAAGTGCTACAGAAGATAAATGCTTAAAAAAATTTTACTGATGAAGTAATGTTTGCAGACTTAGAAAGTATCAAACTTACATAGTCATGTGGGCTGAGATGATATGCTGGAAAACCAACACTGCATTACTACCAAAAATTTGGTAAAAAATAAAACTCCTTAACACCAATGTAGTATTAGGAAGTAGGCATTCTTCATTTGGTTGGATGGACAAGGGGATATGTCCTCCAAAATATCACGCATGCTAAGTACAGAAAAAAACTCTGTTTATATACTGTATTTTACATATGTATTCATTGACTTTCCTGTAATGAACATACATATGATAAGAGTTTCTTCAAAATCATTAACACATTCCCCCTTCTTCATGCATGCATTCTGATGTCCTGAGGGTCTCTTTGGTGGCCCCTGGAGGTCAGCAGCCCCCAAAGCCATACTAAACCACCAGGTGAACTGTTAAAACTTTGCATAACTGGGTTGGTTACTCTCATTGGTCAATGAGTTTAATTTCCAGCTGGTGCTAAACCCCTACAAAATCAAACAAATAAAAGAAATCCCAAAACAAAAACCCCACCCTAACTTCAATTAGGTAATGAAGATAATTTTCTTTTCAGCTGCAAAGCTTATTATGAAAGAACTCAAGTTAATTAATAGTTAGCAGCCCTTTACCCTATCCTTCCTTCTAACAGACAATTTAGGAACTTCTGTACAACCTTCTCAGATTGAAATTTTTCTCTCTACTGCCTCTGAGCCTGTCACACAACTCAATGATCCTCTTGTCAGCGTCTTAGTCTCGACATAACTGTAAATCCCTGGGGAATATCTCATAATCCTATGCTATCTAATATTTTGCAGTCTGCTGGCAAAAACAACATTTCTTATAGAAATTTCAACACACACTGCTTGACAAAAATGCTCCATATGATCCAATCACTTCAACTGTTAATAGAATTTGGAAAAAATTCACCTGTCTTTTACAGCTCCAAATGATTAAAACAACTGAATTAAGAAATAGTAATAAATGCAAACATTTTAAAGTGTTCTTTTTTTTTTCTTCCTGAACATTGAAATTTTCTACAGAATAATACTGTTGAATAATAAAACTTCCTAATGTTTTTTTCTCTACTCTTAGGTACCAGTTCTTATCCAGAAAATATTTAATGAAAATTAGTGCTTGGATAAATGAAAGGAGGGAAGAAAGTCTACAAAGACAATTATCAGTAGACATAAAGACCACTGCCTTTTAATAGATTTTAGAATACTTCCATTAATTTTTTGATATTTCAATTAATCTTTCAATTCAATTTTAATATTTCAATTAATTTTTTCAATAATCTAGATATATTGAAAGTCTGAAGTTATCTAATGATAATTAAACAAAAATAAATAGAACAAAACAAAGCAAAACAAAAGGTATTCTCTTCCTATCCATATGACATGTAAAATGGAAAATTATTTCATTACATGATAGAATATGATACTGATAAGACACTAAAATAAAAGAAGGCTGTTATAGCTGTTTTGTAAAATGGTTTAAACTTCAAAGGATTTTAGTAAAAGTGGGAAGACCTACATTTTGCATGTCTCCTAGATTTTGCAGCAAGAAAAAGGAAGCATCAGCACTTACATGGTAATGATGAGGCTGATAAGGGAATACTGTGATTTCAGAGACACTTTGAATAGATCTCTTTTGAGTGAGATTTGTTTGTAATTTAAAGAACAGATACACCCAAAAAATGTTATTATCAGATGTTCAGGTCACGTTTAAAAGAGCTGCAACTGATTCACATTAAATGATCGTTGCCTCAAAAGACATACTGAAAATACAGGGTCAATTCCTTACATCTGAGGCTAAATTAGTATTTTAAAGTAAAATATACATAGGAAAGGAAATAAAGTTCCAGTATTCATTAAATTGAAGACTGTCAATATCAGGTAGCTAATTCTAGTAAGAAGGGGGTAGGTAGAATACAAATCATAAGTTAAGTTGAGCCATAAATAGCATTCGACAGATACATTTTAGAATCAAATTAAGAAAAAGGATAAAAAGAAAGCAGGGAAAATGGAATTCATTATTCTGGTACAGAAATGAGGCAAATATGCTTTGTCCCAGCTGCATCTTTTGTAGGAAAAAGACAGAAGAATTACTTTCTGGTAATTGTCCTTCAACAAAAATTATTCACCCTACAATTGCCTTCTTATGATGGTCTTAATCCACAGTTCAAGGCCTCTTATATGCCAAAATACAATGCAACTAAACCTCCCTTTGAGGGACATCAGACTCTCCCTAAAGGGTTATTTCCCAGCTTCAGGTTTCTGATGAAGTTCATACAAATATTCTGAGCACTGAGTGAAATACACATAATGAGCTCCAGAACCATATCCATAATGTTTCACTGTTAGGTCATCTCCTGGATGTGTTCTGATGTCCTCAAAGCTTTTGCAAAAATATGATAGAACATGACATCCTAGAACTAACTGTGCCAGGTGATCTCATGAGGAGGGATCATTTTCTGCCATTCTCTACTTTGAAAGCAGAGAGGAGAGTAATTTCCCTGCCATGGAAATACAGATTTTCCTAGTAACTTTCCTTTAAATACTCAACCCCCACAGCCTTTCCATCCATGTCTTTGGTTTGCTGATTTAGTCTGGTTGTTAACATCATCTTTGCTTTGTAAGAAGTGCATTATTTTGGTAGAACTATTCAGTGCAACCTCTGATGCCTTGAGAGGCTACCTGGAACAGAGGCTAGACAGTATTAAAGGACTAAACTAGGTATTTATGAAAAGGCCTTCAAAGGATACACCTTGGGCAGTACAAGAGCTCGGCCATGGCTCCACCTAAGATGGATCCCAGTCAGGAGTTTTCACACTTTTGTTAGTTTTGGTCCATTTACATATTGGGGTTAATTGCCCAACTACAGCTTCAGATTATGAAGTCCTATCCTTCCAGATTGCTATCCTCAATTCGCTGTTATTTATACTTTTGGGGCCTGAAGCTACAAGGGTGTCCTTGGTTCTCAGGCTGGAAAGGATTATTTTGTCGAACTATCCTGTGAAGAGAACTTGCTAACCCTTTATATGAAGTTCAGTGTCACATACCAATGTAGTACAGAATCAAAAAAATATGAAAGCGAAAACTTAAGGTATCACCTTGAGCAGTATTTCGTATTCATTAGTAATGTAATTTGCAAACAGAAGCTTAAGAAGCTATAGGAAATAGGAAGTGAATGTGGCTTTGTTGGTGCTTCTGAAGTCAGTTTACTTTGCACCTCTGCTTCACTACATGAAGGAATTTTCATCTTTCATTTTTACCCCGTGTTTGTGATAGTAGTCTTTGATAATATTAGGCTTTTAGTTGCTGAAAAACAAATTTGCAGCTCAGTCTGAGTGAAAACAGCCAAAGCATGACACACCCTGTTTAAAGCTAAACAGATTACTATATCTACAATTTTATCTAATAGGTACTCTGATGGTACTTTTGCTACAGCAGTTAATTTTGTATGATGTGCTAATTTTATGTTATATCTAGTCTGTTTGGATTCTGGCTGAATAGAGGAATTCCTGATTATAGAGCCATTGATAGTGGTGCTGTTTGGACAGGAAATCTTAGCTATATATACAGACACAATTCAGCTCTCACAGTGAAATATGCTGTCATATCCAGGGCCAAACTCTCTGGAAAGTGTTAATTACCCTTTCATGTATTTCACCCTGTAGGCATTCATTGGTTGTTCCTCCTACTTAGAACATGGCACCTGAAGGCAAAGGTTCCTATGGAGGACATAATTCAAAGAGTTGCAAAATGATATCCACCTTTTTTAGCTTTGCAGCAGAAGCATAACCATATCTGATTTTTACTTATTTTCCAGACATCATTTAAATAGAATGCAGAAGTTCACTTCCCAGCCTTTCTGTTTCTTACTTTAACATTTTCTCTTTCATATTCAGTCTCTTTTTTTGGCAACTTTTAGCATGTGCCAAAATACTAGAGAAATAAATTATTTGAGAGTGCAAAACGATCTTTTATTGTCGACTATACACAGCACATTGCTAAGATTAACAGACTACTACAGTGATCAATAATATCTTCATCATGCAGTTGCATAGGGAAAAGTGAGCTTCTGTTGCATTTTGTAGTGGGATGACCCTTAAAATTGCTGAGCTGGTGTCTTCTAATTGATCTCCTGTGCTGGGAAGAGAGGGCTGGAAAAGATCTTGATGTCAATATCTTTACCCTTGAATCTCTTTGGAGCTGGTAACTCTCACCATTTTACCAGGTACCCTTTTTTCTATGTTTTAGTTTTCTTATTTTTTGTGGTTTTAAAGCACAGACTTTTTCACACCTTTCACACTAGCAACAATTTTCTCAGTCAAATTGATCAAAAGTCACAGAGCTGCTTTGAATTAAACTAGGCCTTGAATTACAGACACCTGAATTGAGTCGAGTATGAGCCTACTTCAAAATGAACTGAGTTGGCTTTTCAGAAAAATGACTGCCCCGAGTCTCCAAATTACTGCAGTAATTCATTTGCCTAAATATGAGAGTCTAATTTTCTGTGAGATGTGCCCTGGCATATCCACCTGGTTTCTTGAAAATCTTCAAGTAACAAAAATAATATAGAAAAAGAGATATAACTTGGTTTTTTTCCTAATTAATTATTTGGAGTACTGTAACATAAACTTTTTTCACATTAAGTGTAGATACACGTCATTAAAGTATTTTCAAAATAGTTAATTCAGCCTCATTGATTTGTTTAGGTCTGCTTACTCAAATTTTGCAGTAGTCTTACATTCTGAAGTAATTCTTACTTTTCCCAAATTCTGCCAGAAGTTTTATCTGAATGTTATAAAAATTACTGTCAATTTCCTCATGCTGTAAGTGGATGTCACATCCTTTCAATATCTTTGTTTACTGGAAGTACGAAACAGGGTGGCAGCTTCTGAGGATAGAGTAGAAAAATACTGAATCTGAAGGTTAACACTCACTGAAACAAACACTTGCAATCTGAAAAAACCCACCTGTCCCTGTTACTTTATATGTCAAGTGCATGAGCTGCAAAAACCTATTTTTTGTCTGCTCAGTCGTGGAAAATGAAGTGACAACTGCAGCTTTTTACAGCTCATAACAGTGTCAGAAGTAAAGTCATTAAAGAAGAAAATACAGAGGGGAAAAAAATCCCTCTCAATGTGTGCTTCACTGAAAAGAAATAAGAAATAACAGGAAAACCTTTCTGAAGTGACAGCAAATACATAAAAATGCCAACAGAAGAAAATATAAATATTTAAAGCTAAAACAGAAAATTATTCATAAAAGAACATGGTAACACTGGGTGACATATGTACTCAGAAAAACATATATACACCTAGAAAAAGAAATGCTTCTGGGAACTATGTAAAAATTTAGGAAAAAAGAAAACTAGTGGAAGTTTATAATAAGACAAGTTTAGACAGAGATGGGGGAAGGGATATATTCTAAAATACTTCCGTTTTAGCTGAGTGGAAAAAAAAATCCAGCATTCACATATACTTCATTATTCTGGATGTCAGTTCCTCTGACTATGGAATATCTAGGTTTAAATAACATTATCTATGTTGTATTAAAATCTTAGTCTTAAAGAAATTTCTTTTATTTCTGTGCTTTTGGAGAAATTCTTGAAATATTGTGCCCAAAACAAAAGGAACCGATCCAGGTCCTGAGGGTCAATAGAGGCTTTTCCGTTCACTTTAACAGGCTTTGAAACTCTCATAAATTAAAATCTCTGCACTAGTACATAGGTACATAAGTATATAGATGATAAAATGATTCAGAAAAAAAATAACCATCGATTTAAAAAACAGTTCTTTGAAAGTAGATTTCTGATATTGAAACAATATCAGCAATTGAGTCTCTGACCCTTTTCACCCCAAAAAAATCTTATGCAGAGTTTCAGCCTGTATTAGATTTAAGAAGTGGTTTTAAAAAAGTGGTTCATTTAGTATATCATGCTTATCTGTGACAACCTTTATAGGCCTGGAATCTCTAGATAAGTATAAGGATATGAAGCTGATCTGAAACCGTATAAAATACAGCGATTAAAGAAATAGCGTGATAAGTTACATGAAGAAATGTGTTTCTGTATATTAAGTCAGTAAAGATACAAAATTATTTTTAAAAATGCCCTTGACGTCTTATCTTTCAGGAAGGTAGTGTTTGGGAATTTCTGTTTTCTGCAGAATGACATGTGTTTTCAGATTTATCAAAAGAAGAGAAACATCAGGGAACCTGGTTACCGATTATTAATAAAGATAATGAGAATTATCTCATTTGCTTTGCTGAGAATTTTAATAATCAGATCTATGTAAAAGCAAAATACAGTGGAAGCTAGATGGAAGAGCAAGCTTATCTTCTCTGAATATAAAGTGCTACTTTGCCATATTAATATTCTAATTAATGAGAACCAACATTTTTTATAGAAAAAATAATTGCCTCTCCAAAAAAAAGGTACATATTCTAGTAATATTCGAAACTTAGGATGTTTTTCCAGTAAGAGATATATGTATTTGAGTTTCTTCATATATTCTGAAATATTTGAATCATGTTACTCAAATTTGCTTGCATAAGAAGTTCTTCCATGAAAAAATAAGCATAAATTTATGCTAATAACAATTGAATCAGTAAGTTCTTATGACTTCTGTTATTAAAAAGCTTTGAAAGTGTAGAAGAGAAAGAGCATTTTGAATTTATGCTATGTATTAATAAGTCTGCTTCTAGCAAGCAAGATACCTAGCAAATAGAAACCCTGCAATTTATAGAATTTTTTTTTTAACTTAGAGATCATAACAAAATCACAAAATGAAAAAGAAAAAAAATTGTTACATTCTGTCTTTTGTATGGCAGAAGATATTTTTCCTCATTATTTAATGAAAAAAATGTTAAAAATTACATCACTGTGAATCAAATATTATGTTTTTTAATGTTCTTTATATTATATGTTCTTTACATAGGCTCAAGAAATTAAAAGCAACTTGATAGAAATTTAAAAAAAAAAAAGTTGTTCTTTTAATACAATTTGGCTATTTTCTGTTGGGAAATGGCATGCAATGGTTATGTTGAGCATAAGAGAGCATGAGATTGTAGATAAAGCATGATTTAAATTAAAACTACACTCTAGGGTGTGACTAACTTAGATTACAATAATGTATTGTTAGATTTGTATCTATCTTGTATGGGTTCTGAGTGGAACCCAAGAAATGTGCCTCTGGCTGTATGAGCTGAAAAGGGATCTTGTAGGCCTCATCCCATGATGATTAATACAGAATGAATTTCAGGGTTTGCCTTGAACCAAGGTTGAGCAACCTCCTTTCAACGAAAGGGAGAGGAGAGGTTAAGACAGACAGACCAGCAAAGTGAAATGAATTAATTACTGTCTCTAATGCTGTTAGGTTAATGGAAATTTCCATCTGACTTATTTAATTCAACCTTTAATGGGAGACCCAAAGAATTTTCAAGCTCGTTCATCTGAGCTGTGTATCTATTAATAGGTTTTTGTATGTGTTATCAAATTTGAGTGCTTTCTATTGCTCTGTTGTTACTGTTTTAACCCAAAGGTATGATGTCAAGTTAGACTGCATGTCTTTTACTGACGCTCTAAAATAAGAATAAAATTTTACTAAAGTAGCAAAATTGGTTTAATTTTTAAAGTCAGGGACATATTAAGAATGGAGGAAAGTTCACAAATGACATCAGGAGACAGATGGGAAGGGAAGAACACAACATATTGCAATTGTTCTTTTACATGAGACTGGTTAGGAGGGATTATGTCAGCCCTTAGTTCATTTAAGGAAATTATAAGAATTTAATTCTCAAGTACTTCTGAGAAAAACTGCAGTTTGGGAAATCGGCCACCCACAGTGTGCGCTTAACACAGTGGTAAGCATGTGTTATGTATCTCTCCTCTGTGCCCAATGGCAGGGAATATGAGTCTTTCCTAGCCCTTAGGTATAGACCTAGTCCTTTCACTGAAGCTATAGAGAATTATGACATCAGGAGCAGTGGAAGTCCCTAGATCACATTGAGACAGTGCCTGCTGCACATATGCTCACATAAAAAGAAAGAGCACGGCACAACATCAAAACAGCTATCCAGTTCCAAAGGAGAAACATCAGATGTTGCGCTTTGAAAAAATGAAAGCTGTAAGAACAATGCCTTCCCTAGTTCTCAAGCCATTTGCCATGTGTTTTAAACTGTCTAGACAATGAGAGAGTATGAAAAAATACTGTCTGATGTGCAACTACCTGTAAGAACTTTTGACATGTGGGACCACTGCCAGAAAGGTATAGCCTTTTTAAATTGCAGAAACCACAACTTGCAAAATGAAGATACTTGAGCGTGAAAGGCAATTGAAATTAGGTTCCTAAAAGATTGGGTCAGTTATTGAACAGGACTTTAAACATCCTTCCTGTGGAATGTCCAGAACTGCCTCGATAAGAGCAAATCAGAGACAGCTTGCTCCCAAACTCCAATTTCTGACTTGTAGCTTCCATGGGAAGACTCCTGAAACAAGATAGAAGAGAGGAGGGAGCTGGTATTCAGTAATGTCTCGCTCTCAGAATGAAAGTAGAGCTCTGAATTCCCTGTAAGGTGCTTCAGCTTCCAAATTTTAGGGTCATGTTTCATACAGTGGTGTTTAACATGCCAGCACTCAGCAAGCTGGTTGTTTAGAATACTAGTTTGAGTTCCTATATTTGGTGCGTAGTTGTATCTAGGCACCTAGATCAGCACTGCATACTGAGTTTTGAGCTCCTGCATGTGGGTTTTTGCAGTCCTAAACATCACAATGTGGTCTGTTGCATCTCCCTGAATCACTTTTTAATGTGAGACTCAGAACACTAGAGAAAAAGGAGATTAGTTATATAAAGGAGTGTTTGAGTATGTAAATCATGTATTGGGAAGTCTGTGCTTAACTAGTACCTATCTTTGATTTATGCAAAATACGTTAAGATCAAACATCAGAATGCTTTATCTATATTATTTTTCTTCTACACATGCTTATTTTGTCTAAAACCCTGGATCTGTTTGTAAAAAGCCAACTTCAAACTGTGCCATCATACTTAAAATACCAGCAAGAGCAGGCCTTGAGCAGGTTATATTTTTTCATTGCTGTTTCACAGTAGAAACCCATTTGACAATATTGCCATTGCCATAACTTACTTTTCCCTCTCACTTGTGATCTGATGTCTAAAGAATTTTTCTAGGAAACACAGAAGTTGTTTTGTCAGCCCAAAAGGATTTTAATGTTGCTCCCTTACTTGCAGCAGGTAGTATTCAGTTACTGTTTTTTTTTTTATATCTATCTATCTATCTATCTATCTATCTATCTATCTATCTATCTATCTCCGGAAAAATACCATCCCTGTTATTATTATTTCCAGATGAAAAGTAAGCATAAGTACATAATTCTCCCTTCCAAAGTATTTTAAAGGATAACTTATTTTAACTGCTGTTGAGAGTGTTACAAATGCTTCTATTAAGACATTTAAATGTATAGAGTTTTATCCATATGCATTATTTTGGTCTAAATACTTTTTTTTGTAGTTTCAAACTACATAACTATATAGAATGAAGTACAATTACTCTAAAATATTTTATTATGTTTAGTATTGTATTTGCTAATGAAAACTTTAATTTTATTTATTTCCTGTCTATCACTTAGGTAAAAAGCAATCAGCACCAAACCTGGCAAGTTACTATAAGATAAACTTGCCAAGCTCATCTGTACAATTGCACTTTCTGTTCTCAACTGTGGCACATTCCAGTATTTAACTTAATTCTAAAATAAAAACCTACTTCTTTCATCCTACTTGACATCTTATCAAGGTTTAACCTGGCAGGTAGCTAAACACCATACAGTCAGTTATTTTCTCTCCTCCCCAGTGGGATGGGGGACAGAATTGCAGAGAAAAAAGAAAATATTTGGGGGCAGAGATGAAAATTGTTTTAAAGTTTTAAAAGGACTGAACCTGAAGGGGAAAGAATAACCTTAATATTGCTAGATGAAATAGAATATCCAAAAGGATGCACAGTGCAATTGCTCACCACCCACTGAAGGGTGCTCAGCCAGTTCTCGAGCAGCAGCCCTTTGTCAGCTTTCTCCCTAGTTTAGGTACTAAACACAAAACCTTGCAGAACAGAGTATCACTTTGATGAGTGGGGATCAGCTGCTCTGGCTCTGTCTCCTTCCAGCTTCTTATGGTCCCCAGGCCTTTTCTCTGGTAGAGTGGTATGCAGAGCAGAATAGTTCTTGACTTAATGGAAGCACCACTTAACAAATCAGTGTGTTATCAACACTATTCTCATCCTCAGTCTAAAACTCAGCATCTTACTTTACTAGGAAGAAAACTAACTCTATCCCAGCTTACAGCAGAATACATCTAATTTTGCAGAAGACAAAAATCAAAACTTCACTGTTCCCATATGTTCTCAGTGAACGATATAGATTGTGTAACTCTGCAAAACACTGCAGTGTTAGAGGTAACTCAAAATATTAGTAGTTGAAATCCAAAGCAAGATCTCCAAGGGTCTTCTTGTGGTAAAATTAGTGCTTGCAGAGTTGATCGTGCTCCCTTAAATAGAAATAATTTTTTTTTTTTTTTGGTTGAAAGAGCAAGTCAGGAGTAGAATCTCAACTCTTTTTTTTCCTTGGTATAAACAGCTTCCCAAATGATCTGGAGCTACCAGGATCACATTCAATAACTTTTTATGAAAAATGGACAAAATCACTACATTGGTGTGATGTTGTAAAATACTTTTTTTGAACTGTCATGTTATACATGTGTTCCTGCAGAATCTAGGTATAGATACTACTATTGCAGACAGTAGCAAGGGCATGCAGAGCAATTGAGCAAGAAACATCTATTAGGCAGAGGGTTGGCCCTGTATTTTTGGTAGCTAGCTGCTTCTTATCTACTTAACAATAACACTTTGATGTTACTAAACAAAAGATTTTCATGCAAAAAAGGTGTTGCCTGATAAACCAGATTGTTTAATTGCCAGGCCACTCTCTGGATCTCTTGTGGATAGTCTTCAGTTGTCTTCTAAAAAGCCAGAAGGTAGATAAATCCAGTGATCACTCCCATAGATAATACGCAATAAAAGTGTTCAAGGATTGGATCCCTTTACTCCACATATGTCTCCAACTTTTACACAAAGAGCTTTGTACCCTGGGCTACCATTACTTGTCCTCCTGACACAAAAGAAAATATGAAATGTGCTCAGTTTCACACCAGGAAGGACACAGACAGCTGAGCTTTTCCAGTTTTTAAAGCATTTTATCTGGGAGGAAAAAAAAAACAACTAAATGAAAAACAGAAATAAAAAGCTTCTGGGAAAAAAAGATCTATCTTAAAATCTGCAATCTGCTATACTTGGGGACTGGCTTTAACAGGGGGAATACTGTTCTATTTATCAATACACACAGCTTCAGTGATATCATGAGCTTTCTTTCCATCTGGTTAACAATGAAAACTCCTGATAATCATTCTTGCCCATGATGCAATCATAATTTTTGTGTGTTTTCAACAGAAAGAAAGAAAGAAATAGAATATAACTAAAGCAGTCATCTATTATGCGGTTTTTTTCCCTGTAATTCTGCCAAACACGCTCCAGTATGCCATGGTACATATTATACTGACTGAGCATATTATACTGACTGAATATTCCTTTTCCTGGAAAGGTATTTTGCTTATTTAGACTTTTTCCCGGGTGTATATAAAGACAGTATTAGATTGTAAAAAATATAGCGTAAATGAATTTTCTGATTAAAAGGGTTTCTCTTTTGTTAGCTTTTTAAATGTTACTGTCTATTGCTCTTGTAAAGACTTCCTTGTTGCAATCATATTTAATTCTTTTCAGTGTGATAGGCTGACTTATCTTTCTGTAATGAAGAAGGTAGCTGCATTACTAGATTTAACCTTTCTGTCTGCAGTGCCTGTATCTTAGAGATGCATACACTCGATTATAGAGCAATTGTTCATCAATCCAGGTGTCTTGGTGTTTGAACTAAAGACATCTTGAAGACTAACAAAGTAGAAAAGGAGAAAGGCTTGCAATATATGGCTTAAACTTGCTAAGCAGTGCAAAGCTTGCATGAAAATAATAAATCAGAAGAAGTGGAAAAGCTGTTCTTTGGTAGTCAATATTTCCTCCACCATTGGTTTCTCCCGTCTATAGCTCTGTACTTTTGCCTCAAGTCATTCAAAACATGCTAAGGGGAAGAAAAAAAAAAGCAGTTTAACATCTGGGAGAAATAAAGGAAAGGGAAATATGAGGAAAGTAGGAGGGAGAGATACAAGGCAGGAAGGAAAAGAGATAGATATGCATATATGTACCTAATCAGGTTTTTTAAAAAAAATAAAATAAAGTTCTAAGACAAATTTTTTTTGGACGCTGAAGTTTATAGCTCCTTTAATAAAGTTAATTTGCTCTTTTTAGTAAAGATGTGGAAACTGGAAAGTAGAGTGCAATTTATATAGAATGATACAGGCATAGTCCAATAAAATGGGGAAAAATTTAAAAATAATATGAATATACCTCCTGTGAAGTAAATTGCACTCTGCAAATCATAAAATGCAAAGGCAATATTATCATGAAGACACCACACCAATTCTGTGGGAAAATGTAGTTTTTATCAACATTCAAATAACTGCAGTAAGTTTCATCTATAATTACTTTTACATTCTGGTAGCAATTAATAACCCTGTAATAGATTGTGGTCATTCAGTACTAAGGTATAATTTCCTATCTACATCTACAATTACCTTAGTAATGAATTCTGTACAGTATTTTTTCTATTTCTTCCCCTTGACTCTTAGAATTGGTGAGGTGGCACAAAGCAGTCAGTCAAGGTATGGATTGGCATGTTTAAAATTTATGCACTGTCACTCAGCCCACAGGAATGAGTGAACCCATGTCAGCGTGAAGAGTGTACAGGAGGAAAGAAATGAACATGTTCTGAAAGTTTGAAAATAAAGAATATTTAACTCCTGCACACTGATTATCAGTACTGATACAGAATACTAACCCTGCAGCAGCTTTGAACTCTCAGAGCATGATGCATAGGAAAAATTGAGGGTTGAACACACTATAATATAAAACTAAGAAAATGTAGCCAGTTTCCTACTGTGCCAACTAGACCACAAGAACAAGAGTATATCATTTTCTTTTCTTTTTTTTTTTAGTCAATTCAGACTTCCACCTGAATTAAAAAAAAAAAAAATTAGATATAGCAGATTAAATCTTTAATTTCAAAAGCTCATTTATATTTTCCTCTTCTTTAACACATACAATATTCTATGGTTTTTTCAGTGGCACTGACAACACTTAAATCCATCTAATTACATAACAGATAGCTCTATGATAATTCCGTTGCAATGGATATATGTCACTTGCTTTGAAATTGCAGAAATATTCCTTTACTTGCCTTATATTCCACATCAGACTCAAAGTCACTTAGGTTTAGGTATCTGGGCTTATGTTTTGGATCTCTGGGAATACATGCACTCCTGCTGAAGTGCCCAATCTTAACAGAACACACTGAATGAACATAAAATGAAAGGAGGGGTAATGTCCTGAAAGGCAATGTCTGCTATTCATGCTGAACACACATTAAAATTGCTCTTAGTAACTGAGTTAATAAACTTTTGTATTAACTCCTTCTGTCTGGAGTGAAGCTGCCTGGCTTCACTTTAGAAATGACTGTTTAATATTACCTCCAGAGGCTTTTTACTGCCATTTTCTTTCTCATTATGCTGCCTTACCCTTAGTTTTTTGCTGTTTTTCCGCTGCCTGTCTCTTCATGACAGAATCTGAAGATTCAGGGGTTATCCTTTCTCTGTAGATTGATCCTTCAAGTCTCTGATTACAAGGAGAAATATGTTTCTTTGTCTGTTTTACTGTCACGTAAATCCACTGCAGATCACTGAGGAAACTGAGGGCTTGCTGCTCTCACAAATTCCCTTGACATGAAGTCCTGCTGGGCCAGTAATACACTTCCTGGTATCTTGCACTGTCCTTAGTATCAGAGAAAGCATTTAAAGATAAAAGTGTATTTCACACAACAAGGTACATAAGTGAAGACAGATTTTACGTAAATTAAGTTTAAGAGCCTACAGACTTAATTGCTTGAAGTGATTTCTTACAAGGGAAGTGTAAGAGAATTGGAATTATTCAGCCTGGAGAAGAGAAGGCTTTGGGGAGATCTAATTTCAGCTTTCCACCAGCAGAAGGGAACCTGCAAAATAGAAGGAGAAAGACTTTCTGAGGACATGTAGTGATACAAAAAGGGGAAATGGATCCAAACTGAAAGAGAATAGGTTTAGATTAGATGTCAGGAAGAAATTCTTTACTGTGACAATGGTGAGGCACTGGCACAAGTTGCCCAGAATAGCTGTGAATGCCCCATCCCTGTGAATGATCAAGGCCAGGTTGGATGGGACTTTGAGCAACCTGTCCTAGAAGAAGCTGTCCCTGCTCAGGACTGGGGAGGTTTGAGCTAGATGATCTCTAAGGTGCCTTCCCAGCCAGGCCATTTTATGATTCTATGACTTTATGATTATGAAAGCTGGTAGAGTGTAATATGTATGAATACATTTCTTCTGCCTCTTGACAATTGAATTTTGATTAGCTAGGATTACTGTAGTGCTGTGCATGTCAACTAGGAATAAAATGATTGTTAGCACTAGAGAATAATCTGCTACTAAGAAAGACTTAATGTGCAATAGCCTGTGTGGTATGGATGCAAATTTTGAATGTTTTAATATGTAAAATGGGCTTAAGGGCTTTGCAGTATGTCTGTATAGACATACTCCTCCATCCAGTATTGGAGCTTAGCATCAGTAATGCAGTACATTCAGCAGTTGAGTCTTTTTACCATTTTCTGTGAATGTTCAGCCAAATAGTAATATTAATATTTTATGACACTACATTCATATAATTTTATTCTGTTACTTGACCTTGGGAATGTTTATATTTGGGGTAATGTATTTGAAAGGTACACAATATGTGAAAATTTAAAGGATTTAAAGTAGTTCTCTTTGGCCATGGCACCCAGAAAAATTTGAAACAACTGTGTTGATTAAAGCCAGTATAAAAGAGGAATTCACAAATTAAGTCTGTTGTTGCACAGCTGCTTCTTAAGATGCTGCTTTTCACCATAGCTTAATAAATTTGTAAACCTCTTGTGTCCTGGCACTACCTAAGTACTCTCATTTTTAGTAGCAGAGTTCCATCTGGCACTCTGTGCTTAAAAACAAGTGACAATGACAGTATTTTTTTAGTATACATATCCTAAGAGGGATAATGCAACTGTATTGGTTTTTGCAGTGTAAAAGAAACACTAGGTTCACACATACATGCAAAATCCCTACCATCTCAGGAAGAAGACAGATTTGTGAGGTAGGATCAGTTGAAAAAGCTACTAGGAGAACCAATTGCTAAGAAAGATGAATCTAGGTTTGTTTTACTTACCTAGATTAACAGCTCTGAAATCAGCCAGTAACTCACACATGAACTTAATTCATTCAAAAATTAAAGACTAATGAAAAATAAGTTTTGCTTCCTCTCCCTCACATACTGCTGAATTTTGCTCACTGAACTCACATTTTTGTACATATGAAAGTGCTGTAGGTTTTCACAGATCGTTCCCAGTGTGAGGGACAAGTGTGATCCCCAGTCCTTGTCGCAGCTCGCAGTCCTCGTCTGTGCTGTCTGTAGCGAGGACAGAGACAAGGCAGACACCATCGTCACCACGCTGCTCCTGCACTGGAACAGCCCGACCAGCAAGGTGACTCAGCCATGACTAAACACCTCTGCAGCTCTTTTCTTACATCTGCGTTTACTCAAACTTTCAGAACTATGAGTACACAAGGCAAACATAGTTGAGTTCCAGGAGGCATAAATATTGTCGTTAAACACACAGTGAAATCCCTAAATAAATCTCCGCTAAAATGATAAAATTAAATAGGTGTTTGAAAGCTTGAAGTTCAAAAATACAGTATCAGCAGGTTGCAAAAACCTATCTTCTTAAAAATTCCAATTTTTTTTCTCTCTATTACAGGAAAACAGTAGATACATACAATTTTAATTACATTTGATTCCCTTTTCAGGTTCATGTTTGGTGGTTAATTTTCTATTGAATAGAGACCACGGATGTTCACCCGGCTCCTTCTTGAAATATTTTGTTCCATTTTAATATATTAACTGTCTCAAAGTGTCCTGCTCTGGAAATCTGAAGATTAGTGACTTGTTTTTGCTTTTTTAATGTCAAATGTACTATATATTTAGCCTTGTATCCCTTCTCATCTGTGTTAGGGCATAAAATGGTAGCAAAAATCTTTACCATTCCATTTGGAGACCTCCTATGGAAAGGAGGAACAGTTTTTTGTCTCTCATCTACACTTGAGTTGATTTTCACACTCTATTCTTTTTTTTAGAGAAGAGCAGCATTACCCTTCCTGTTTATTTTTAGATCTCATTTTTTGAGGACAATGTGTTGAATGTGCAGATAGGTTTCTGCTGACCCCTCATAAAGCAAAGCCAAAAGGAAGACATCATCCATCTCTGAGTTCAACAGTGCCCATACTGCTTTTTGCCTTCTTTTTAGGATTTGGGCTAAATGCATTGACTACTGCAGGGTAAGCAAGGAAAAGGAAGGAAAAGCACGCAAAGAAAGGCAGGGCAAGACAAAACTTTGCAAACTCAAAAGTCTTAATTTGCCTACAAATAATGAATTTCTGTTTGGCTGGGCTTTTTTCGTGTCTTTACTTCATTGTTCCTTCCTTTCTCTCTCTCTTTCTTATTTTACTTTTTTGGTGTCAAGGCAACTCAGAAGAATTAGAAGAATTTGAAAGAATATAACAAATCAAACTTCTCAAAAATAACCAAGCCTGATGAATGGATTTAAATCTTGACTGAGAATGAGATGTACTTGGTGATTGTAGGAACGGTGACATTTCCTTCTAGTGGGCAGGCTCAGTGCACAATGTTTACAGCTATGAGAGGAAAATGCAGAAATATGTCTGTTAAATAGGCAAAAGTTTGGACTCCCTGTACAGTCACCCTTGACATCAAATCATCTTTGGCATGACAAATGCACTATGAGGACTGACTTTTTAATAGATGTAAGATTCTCATTTCTTTGGAGAATAAATATCAGCAAAATGGCAAATGAAGAAAATTTCTTACATTATCTGTCTGTCTATCTATCTATCTATCATCTATCTATCTATCTATCTATCTATCTATCTATCTATCCTAATTTGCAAAGATTAGGCTTTGTCTGTGCTTTGTTTGAGTTTTAACAAAAATTTGTGAAAAAAGTAGCATTCTACCAGAGCATAGACTGCTTTTTGCAGTGAAATACAAGTATTTGGCTTTTATTTTGTAAATGGTTTATCTTAAATAATTAAAGAATATTGAGGTAGCCATTTTCATTTCCTACCTAATTTTTTAATTTCTGTTGTTACCGATGAAAGCAATATGCATGCATGAAAATAAAAATAAACCTTTTGGTATTGTTAAACCCCATTGCTTATATTTTTATGGGTGAAAAAAATATAATTCTGTCATTTTAGACTTTAATACTCATAGTGTGAACAAAATGAGTCAAAAACCTAGCTGCTGTCTCTGAAGTATTAATACTGTGTCTTTGTGTTGAATTCATGAATACACCCCAAATACCTCTTCAAAACTGGATAAAAATAAAATTCACTCAATTTCACTTGACTCAAAAAGATGCATTTATTTTCCTGAAGCAAAGACTTGTCATACATTCATATGTTTCCTTCCTTCCCTTAGAGAACACATATGTCACGTCCACACTGCCTCAGCCCACTGAGGGGATAATAATTTTTAGTAAGACTGCTATAAAAATGTAGTTAATTTGCATGTGAAAAGTTCTGTTATGAGAGCAATTATAAAGAACAACCATGATTACAAACATCAAAGCAAACAACCTGAAAACAATTTTATTGTCTGGACAACACCATCAGAACACTACTAGGTAAAAATGGTATATCAGTTGTTTACTGATGAGACAGAGCACAATCAAAAGCAATGACTACACTAGTGGAAACACTATAGAACCAAATGTTCCTTGAAGAAAATAAAACTGACATATTTTGAGAAAAATAAACTTCACTTATATTTTTATACTTTTCTCTACACACTGAAATTCTCCTTTTGTTCCAGAAAATATTGCTATGTCAAATATGGGCAATTATATCCCACTTGTGAAATCAGAAGTTGGCTATATAGATTTTCTTCTGTGCTCAGGACTGGATGGTATGTGTTTATTTCATTGTCTCATCCACCAAAGGAGAGGGCACAAAGGCAAAAGATTGCTTTTACTGGTGCTGGATGAACATGATTTTATATTTTGGATTATTGGCACTTATCTTCACGGAGTTAAATGTAGCAAACTCTGTCCAGAAGGAAACAGTAGGAAATAAAGTAGAACATCACAAGCTGTGCTTGCCTGTCAAATACGTATAGCAATGCCTGTCAGTAGAAAGTGAGAGTCTGTTAAAAGAATGGTATTTAATTGAATTGTGTGGATTCAGAACACTATTAATTACACACTTCTCCATAAAAGGTATAATTAGGACTTGCTGAGATAGTATCTATTTGGAAAGGCATTCACTAGATATGGCTATACCTACTGGAAAACATTTAGATGGGAAGATTTTGACTGAGACACTTTCAAAGGCACTGACCTTTTCCCACTGAGGAAATGTAGGCTTATTTCAAAATAAACAGCCTACTAAATGCACATAATCTAGGCTCATTAGGAGTCTTTAGTTCGTATCCTACAAAGCGTTGCTAATACCTTCCAGAACATTTTCTAAAAGAAGCAATGCACTGTCTAAATCAAAGTTCTCTGTCACCAGGGTACTTGTTTAAATCCTAGCAGATGTTTTTCATTAATTCAATAGCTGAAATACATAGGCAGTTACTTTAAGATAGCTATGCTAAAGATCTATAATAGCACCTAAACTTTCTGATGAAATTGCCTCAGTTCTGCAGAATAGCTGTACAGATACTTCACAAAGAAGTGAGCTGGTGCTCGTCAGTCAGACGTGCACTTCTCACACTATAAAACCCACACTGGATATTTGGTGACATGAACTTGTACTTCTCCCTGGTAAGAATTTTTCAGACATCTGTTTCTTTTAGTCATTTTGAAAACTATTTCTTAACGACTGTGTGAGACACTGGCATTCTAGTTCTTATTCTCAGGAAGGAGAATCTTTCTTCACCTGGAATAAAAATAAATTTTACCATAAAAAATGAATATTCCTGGGTATTTCCATTTAAAAAGCCCAGAGTGACCCTTTTTAAAACATTTTGAATACTTTCTCTTTTTGTTATTCACATGAAACCATTTTCCGAGAAATGGTAATATATCCCTTGAGATAGAAAATATTACCACATCACTTGATACTCATTCTTAACAAATTCTAGTCAAATGACAGCCACCCACCTTAGTTGGCATGTGTTTCTCAAGGAAGTCCATGTAACTTTGCTTGTTTTCTTACCAACTGTAGTAAAATATTTGCAGACAACCATCTTTCAGAATGTCAAATCTTCGTTTTTACAAGTCATTTTAGTATTTCAGAGTCTATAAAGGTCAAGAGATTTATTTTGTGATAATTTCTAAGTATTTTTGTCACATAATGACTAATTTGCAAGATGGTTGCCTTTGTTATGTATTTTACTGCACATTATCTTTTTGTTCCCCAGATTTGGAAATGCTTGTATTATGGACCTTTAATTGGTCAATTTTGAGTTGTTCAAGAAGGTCTACAAAATCAAGAAGATTATTTAATTCTCATAGTAATTAATAAACCTTTTTAGTGAAACCTGTGCCCTAGTATATTTTAACCCTCTTTTACAACCAAAAGTTTATTAAAATGACATTTCAGTCATGCATTTTCATGCAAAAGAGATCTCTGTAACCTGGAATTTCGATGTTATTAATTTTGTATGTTTGATTTTCTTCAATGTAGCCTTCCTTCTAGTACATTGGTTTGTTCCACTTGCAGGTAGTATACATCTCCTGTACTTTCAAGCTTATAAGAGTCCTCTATTCAGTGCTATAAATATATTTGTATCTATAAATATATAAAAATTTGGGCTAAAAATTTGTAGAGGCTTGCTGTGCAGATTCTTCTTGCTCTTTAAAATGCTTAGGGACCCCATTGTAACTCTTTTCTAAAGCACTGAATGTGTTTCTTTGTCTAATATTGCACATGAGCTTTGTTTTGTCTTGCTATTTGTCTGCGCAACTTCAACTCTGAATTCAGAAAACACCTTTCTGATTCCCTTCCCCTTTAGTAATTTAGAATTATCATTATTACTACAGGACCTGAGTATCATAAACACTACATGTGCTTCAGTCCAGACTTCATGACTTCTTTACTTGGCAAACTCAATTTGAAGGGATAATTCTGGGTCTCTCATATGACTTTGAGTGTTTTGCTGCATTATAATCCAATCTGCCATTTAAACTCCCAAATTCAATGAGACTCATACTTCAGTCTTATGTCTGGGACAGATTGCTTTATGATTCATTTCTGTATCCTTCTTGAAAAAATATGAATCGATCACGATGATTGCTACAGTTCCATAGCATTTGGAATCTAGCAATGTCTCTTGTGCCTGAATTAAATTAAAATTTTGAAGGAAAAATATAAATCAATAATAAACTACAGCAAAAATAACATTAACTGATTTGTCTTCCTCCTGGTGCCACTGCTTGAAAACAGAATAAAATAGTCTGAATTTCCACTGGCTGTCCTCTCCACATTTAGAAGTTATTCAACAGTTTGTTTGGGGTTTAATTAATTCATTAACTGAGACTTAACTAGTATTAAAATTTTCTAGTGACTCCTTGAAAACATACTTTTCATTTAAGAGTTCTTCAGTTTCCAGCTGGTTCCTCAGTTTTCCAGCAGCTTGCTCATTTCTCACATGCCCCAAGGATATTCATTAACCCAGCTGCTCCCTAGGTCCAAGAATTTTGTCACAGTCATAGAGTTTTCAGTCCCATCACTATTTCAATTCAAACATCTGTGGTCAAACTTTTAGAAGTGCCATGAATTAATGCACGTGAGAATTCCCCCACTGGTCTCCTTGTCCTTGGCATCCATGGATGTGTTCACAGATAAAATCAAATTATTAAAGCTGAGTAAGAAATAAAAGGAAATTGTTCTGGTCAGAAGGACTTACACAAGGTACATAACTGATTACGTTTAGTCTGGCAGTGCTTACAATAGTGTGAAACAAAAATGTCATGTGACATTTTTACTGATCTTGCATGCACTGTTACAGCTCTTCAAAAGAATTTTCTTACTCCTCTATCAAGAAAAATTGAATTCTTCTTAAGAAGGTGAAGCAATGGTTCCAGAAGGAATATCTATCTGTTCAAAGCTGTAATTATCTTGTTCTTTTAAGGTTTCAAAAATTAGCTTGACTATGCTAGAAAATTCTGATACACAGTTTTTTAAATAAGTACATTGTTTACTAAAGTCCATTTGTTATCTGGTTTATGCCTCTAGAACAGATTGGAAAAAGACTGGGAAATAGAAATATAAAATCCAGGTTTAGAAAATTAAAAGCCTTTGGATTAGATCTGCATGAATTCCACTAGATATCATCAGTTGTGTTCAGATTATAGTAAGTGTCGCCATTTACCTAGCAGGTTAATGAACAATTTGGGGGGACTCTGCAGTGCTGGTGAACACCTGACTAATTTTCTAGTGATTCATATATAACTGCAGGACATGGTCAGGAGGAGCAAAATACAGGAAACTGCTAAGCAGATGCTCTAGCTGTGAGAAGTACAAAAACCATGTTAGTGTAAATTGGTTAGCTGCTGTTTTGTTTCTACTTTTATTGGGTTTGCATGGCAAAGTTTTGATAACAGGAAAGCAACATGGCTGGCTTCTCTGAGAAACTG
>WBND01000072.1:1348480-1363395 GCA_013398595.1 Tychaedon coryphoeus
ACTTTACTTGAAACAACATTGAACCCATATTAGTATAGCCTATCCTAATATGAGACATGAATTAATATAATTTTTGCAATATTATTTATGAAAATGTAATAAGTGCAGGACGTGTTTTCTCCAATGTGGTTCGATGCTCTGTAAGTAAAAAATAAAATTTGAGTGTTATTTGCATTCACAATAAACAAGCAGTAGAGACTCATCCCTAGGAGTTTAAATAGTTTGCTTATTATGGATCAAAGCACTATTTTGAGGTTTGATTGTGTATTCACTCCCAATGTGAACTTTATTCCAGTTTAACAAGTGGTATTTAAGTTGTCTTCGTGCGACCCCTGGTGGAGAAACTTCTCAGCAAAGCAGCATTTGCATGAAAATTAACAATTAGTAATAATAATACCTACCTATGTTCAGCTGACCCATTTTTTTCTCCCCTCTCTTTTTCCCCTTGTAAATATTAATGGTCAGATTGCACACATTTTTTCTGTACTGTAAGTAAAGAAAATTGACACAGTTGAGTTGGTAGTCTGTACACCATATATTAATTAAATTCTGCTCATAAAAGTCTGGTGTGAATCCCTTTGAAGGCTGTAAAATTAGAGGACACAATAAAATGCACAACAGAACACAAATTGCAGGTACTGATTTTTCCAGCTTTAATTTCACTTGCAAAAAATGGAAGCTTTTAGGATTTTTTTTCAGTCTGATGGAAATGACTTGACCAACATCACTATGAGTTTAAGTCCAGCACAGTAAAACATTTCAGCATTACAAAGAAGCAAAATCCTAAACTGTCTTTGATGTGAGGGTGCTGGGGCACAGGGACAGGTTACCCAGAGATGCTGTGGATGCCCCAACCTTAGCAGTGTCCAGGTCAGGTTTGATGGGACCTTGATCAGCCTGGTCTAGAAGAAAGTGTTCTTAACCATGGCAAGGGGATAGGAACTGGATGTTCTTTAAGGTTCCTTCCAATCCAAACCATAATTCCATGATTCTGTGTATATATTTGTGCATGTTTTTTTTTTTCCAAATAATTAAGACACAGATATTTAAAAGAGTTTTTGTAGTACATCATAGATCAATAAAGAGAGAGAGATGAGGCAGAAATTTTAGGTTTAAGTTCAAAATGTATCTTCCCAAAAATTACTGTTCAACTTTATAAGATCAGAGTTCTTTTATTGTTCAGTTTATTAAAAACAAGTTGTCTTGCTCCCTACATAAATACTATAAGCAGTGGGGCAGTGAAACTGGCAAGTTTGGTATTCCTTTTTCTTTATCAATCTTGACTTTAAGCTGGATTTTTTTGTTGAGCCTAAATATCCTTTCCCCCTTGCCTTGCTCTCTTTTCCCCAAGAAAAAAGTAAAAGAACCTTACCATATATCCCAGTTCATCAGTACTAGAAGCACTTACTAAATCATGGGAAAACAAAATCAAGTAGTTATTTTTCTTCCATGTAGAATAAAGTCATGAACCCATATGTTCCACTTCTTCACAAATACTCAGTAGAGTGTCTGTACTAGAAATGTACGTAGAGCCAGGAAAAAATATGAAGAGCTGTTACATGACTGCTAGAATGCATCCTGAAATAGTTTGGCCAGTGCCAGGTGGTGCTTGCTAGCACAGTGTTGAAACATGAGTCCCAGGATGTTACATGACAGAAAGTATTCTTAAAAGAAATTAAGAGGAGGCTGCCCTATTTTTTGAGAGAAAAAGTGTTTTTAGGCAGGAGCACACAAGGGGTACTGTGCTGCTTATCTTCACAGCCAGACCTGGTTTTATTGGAACAGATATGCATGTTTTGATGTTTTAAATGTTCTTGATTAAGTCTCCTTTTTTTTTTTTTTTGTCATTCTTCTTTGGACATGAATTATCCATTACACCATGGAATCCCTATTAGTATTTCTAAGACATAACAAATATTAGAATATAACAGGGACGTAGTTTAAACTGCATTAATGCAGTACATTCAAAAGAAATACTGCAATAACCCATGTATAAGGTTCCAGTAGATTGTCATAATAAATGTCTTCTGCATTCCAGGTATCCAATCTGATTAGTCAAGCAGATGAAAGAGCACTTTATTCACTCCTGGAATAGGCTTCAATCTTTTTCTGAATTGCTTGACTTAGTTTTGGCATTTTGTGCTGGCTGATTTTTACAGTTCCCCATGACAACACAAGTTTAGTCTTCTCAAGCTCTAAGTGTTTGATTCAACTGGCTTACCATAACTTTCTGAAGTTGAAAAGTTTAGAGATAGATCTCCTGCTAGTCCTAAGGTAGTTTTCAAATACTGACAATGGAGTGACAGCACCAGTGAAGAAAGGAATTTTTCATTGATGCAGACTGTCTCTAGGAAAATAAAGCAGACTATTTTATAGGCCTAAGAATTATTCTGGCTAACAAAGGGTTAAAAGAAAAAGTCTGAGGAAAATGTATAATTTAACATTACTTAATTTCATTCTTCTTTGATAGTTTAAAAATATCAATCTTTTTCCATTCTTTCTGATCTAAGTAGGCATAGATAAATAGAGGAGAAACCACAATGGTTCTTAAATTTATGAAACAGGGACTTCTTTCAGACACCAGAGATTGGAGATAGGCTTTTGATGGCAAGCAAGCATCTACTTTAAGACTCTCTACTTTGTTACACAATGTTTTTTCCCCTGAGGTGATGTGAAAGGACAAATAATATACCACAAAAAAAGCTCAATACCGAGGCTCAGATCTGAGTACTCTACAACAGTAACTAAATGCAATATTACTCATTTAGAGCCATCCCTAGAGCTTTTAAGGCCAGTAGTTTTCCAATTGCCATGATACAAGCAAAGTACGACTTTTATTGTTAATTATTTCCAAAAAACTTGCTTTGCCATTATCTGCATAACTGGTGTCTGAGTGTTTGATAATGGTGAATAGCTGCATTTCTGTCTTCCCTCTTTATCTTTTAACTTGCATATGTACTGTCATAAATGAACGCTTTAAGTACCTATATTTTGTATTTTCCCATGTTTCTTAATCTTCTTTTTTCAGACTCCAATATTTTGTGCAATAAATGAGGAATATACTCGTGAATAGTGTTTCAAAGTACTGAAATGCGATTGTTTTTAATCTACATGCACGTTAATGTATATGACAAAGAAAGAACTTCATAGCAGTTATGGTGGTCATTTGCAGTAAAGCCTAACCTTTTCTAACATAGTAAATGCCATTATCTGTAGGACAAAACTTGATTTTTCTTAATGCAAGGTTGATATTGTTAGTTTTATAAGGAAAATAAAATGAAAGAAAATCAATAACAGAATGATGTTATTGGAGAAGCATAGGGGGGAAATATTTCATTTTCTTTCAGAAATACGAAAACTGAGGATAACTCTGTGCTGTTGCATTCTGAACAGCCATATGCACCTAAACAGTTTCCTTCTTCCCCTTTCTAACAGATTGTTTAAAAATTTTGTGTGTACATAATTTCGTATGGCACATATATACACTCAGAACACATTCCCTTCATCCATCATTTTGTTCCTGTAATTAGAGACTACTCCAATGTATATTCCAATGCCTTCAAGTATAAGATGCCTTCAGTGTAGATCTGCATCACCTTTTGAAAGCCAAAGCTGCCCACACTCTGAGCTAAAGGGAAGTTAGAACCACTACATTAGCTTGGTACTCACTTGAACCATCAATCAGAAGGATTTATTAGTTTGGACTCAGTGCTGTGCTATTGCTAAAAGCTTAGTAAGATTTATAATAGGCAGAAATCGCTTGCTACTTTCTGCAAAATATTATGCAGACACTCCTTTTCTTTTTTATACTACTGCTAAATTGCATTCAGTTGTATTGCATTTTGAATCATACATTCATAGTTATAATTTATTCACATAACCAGAATCTCAGCTGACCTTCTGAATCATGTTAAAATTGCATTTAATTTGCCATGATCTGTTAATTCTAGGTTTCCTTTCAGAGAAGCTGGGTAAAGCAAAATTATAAGAAGTGAGTTTGCACCTTGTCTCACCCTGAGATGGAGCTGTGGTTCAGGCTGGGACAAATACTATACTTAGAACTCACAAACACTCAGAGATTTATTACTGTAAACATAGAGCGACACAATCTCTTTGATGATTGGATGAATGAAGGGATTTTAATACCTTATATGCTGATGAAATTATGAAAATTATTAAAATATTCTGTTAAGTTACCATTTAATCATGTTTTTACTTTCAAATCCTTTGGTGGGTTAGTTAAATCATGGAAATAACCCTTATTTCTTGGATTAATATGATATATCTATATCCTTACATGTGCAAATGGTTGAATTGACAAATATTTTTCTGTTTATACTCCTTATTGACTCTACATTTTATTATCTAAAAAATAAAGATGAATTGTTTAGCTTCAGAATTTTCTATGAAAATATAACTATATATTTTTAGATGTTTTTAAATTAATTAATAAAGCATGACATTTCTTCTAGTTTATGCAAATCTTTTCGAAGAAGGTGAGACGTGGACTTTCTATTGCAGACAAATGCAAGAAGAGCATACTTTCTGTTCTAGCTGTTTTATAACAAAAATTAGTATTGCCAGCACCTGCAATCCTGACAACATTAATACTAACAGAACTATTCCCAGCTGCTGCCACATACAAATTTTAAAATTTCAGTATATCTCTTTCTTGGATGCAGTTCCTATAGGTCTCTAGCATTTGTTTTACAACCTGAATAATTCATGAGCGACAAGTCCAGGTCCTCAGGAGAGAGCTATGTTTAGAATGCTAAGGGAGTAAGAATTTTCTTCAACAATTTTGTTGTAAGAAAATACGAACAGTTACAATATATTGAATTTACTTCTGTTGTGTGCATTTCCTTGTAGCTATTCAATTCTCTTCATCTCTTCCTTTGCTTACAATACAAATAGATAAAAATGTTGTGTGTTCATTTCATCATCAGGAGATTTATTTTAAAAATAAGCAAGAAAATAAAATGCAGATAAGTATATATTCTGAGGAATGCATGTTTGATTGCTGAAAACAAGTTAAAATATCATTTGAAACAAAAGTACGCCTCAAAATTTAGTCCTTGTTCTGAGCAGTAGATTATATTTCCCACTAAAATAAAGCATGAAGGTACGCACAATTTATTTTAAATATACAGAAGTATTTAAGAAGGCATGTGCCATGTATATTTTGTGCACATCTGTGTTACAACAGGTGAAACTGGTGAGATGAAGTATATCATAGTGCATATTTCTGTTCATAATAGTGCTAAAAAACAACAGCATGAGTAATATAATGAGATTAAAGTCCAGTAAAATTGGGGGGGGGGGTGGTGTAGCATTTACACATCCTTTCTTGTTCTATTTTAAGAGCCATTAGCAATTTTAAAACTTTTCATTTCCCTAGTAATGCTAAATTATAGAAAAAAAATTGGTTCAAAGGAGAAAGTTGCTTTAAACTTCAGGAGGTATAGTTTCGGTGGAGGATATGGAGAACACACTACAGCATCTCTTGTAAATTATAGGACCAAGAGGTCTCCAGGTGCTGGTGAGTGCTCTAAAAGAGACTTCTGTAGTATCTTATGGATGCCACTTTCTCTTTAGTTCTGTATGATATGAGACTGATGGTATATCTTCCTGAACATAGATTTTTATATAAACAAACAAACAAACAAACAAAAAAAAACCAAAAAAACAAAGAACTTGTGCAGCATGCAGAATATTTCTCTAAGGGACAAATTTCTAAGTGAAAGTCATCTTCGACTTTTACTAAAAATGTCATGTTTGGACTGAAAAATCTTCCATCTGAAAATTTCAGGGAAATGGGGAATGTATATTTATTCTAGAAGGTTAAGTCTGATTGAAGTGATGTTTTCTAATGGAATACTCATTGGCAAAATATTTGATAAATTCTATTCTAAGTGAAATATACAAAATTAATTATTTGTGAGTTATCTATTGGCATTCATCTGTTAATTCAGCTATGGTTTAATACTTCTGGTGTTCATACAGTGTACTCATATTTTTTGAAGGTTCTTTCAGAGCTAAGATTTAATAGCATGTATTGGTTGAATGTTGTTTTTCAAATAGCTTGAGTTCACAAGGTGCGAAAGTAGGTCAAATGTAATTTCAGAAGTTCAGTGTGAGCCAATTAAAAAAAAATAGATCAGGGAAGAGTGAAATTGTCAAATTATAGGCTTCATAATTATTAAGTCAGATAATCAGTCGTTTAGGTTGGTTTTTTAACACGTTCTCAACTAACAAAGTGATAAGATATTTAAAGTTCAATTTACTATAATTCCATATAAAGATTGTATTAAGTGAAAGTTACACATACACAGTTCAGTGTCAGGAAACAGGCAGTCTAAGCTACAAGTGGTGAACCATGCTCTTGTTTACAAGTACAAAGTTGCATGTTGTTTCTCAGTGGGAATAAAAGACAATGCCACACTTATCCAAGTTCCATGGTAAATCGCTTCCAGAAATAGCTCTAACTTTCAGAAGAAGCCAAAAATGAAAGGCAAATTTGCAGTTACTGCTGCTGCACACATTTTTAGCCAGTCATTAACTATTGCTCCCACTCAGAGACACTCTTTCTAAAAGTTAATTCCACTAGTTACTTTGTTAATAAATGTTTTAAGATAAATGAATTTTATTTTCCCTGGTGTGTCTTTTTCAACTGCAGTAACAGAAAATTTGTTTTGCCATACCTAAAAGCCTGTCCAGTATTTAAAATAGTCATGAGATAGCCCATATATTTTGGCTAATAGTTCTTTGAAAATGTAGTTCTTGCTCATCATGAATGACTATAAACAAACAAAATCCTCAGAAGAACAGAACAGCGATATTGACTTTCTGTCCTCTGAAAACTAAGGTGAACAACTTACTTGGACAGCCTTTACGGCACTTTGCATTATTTCCAATTTCACATAGTGTTTAATGATACAGCTGGAAGAGTATCCTGTAACATCAACAAAGAACTTCAGAAAATATTAAGGAAATTATGATGTGTGTGTCAGAATAGTGGCTACAATAGGTTTCCAGTTCCCTAAGACATTACAACTTCAAAATATGCCCTCATGTTATCTTACAGGTAGGTCTAAGAGGTGAAGAAAATTACTTAAACTGCTGGATTGGTCACTTAGTAGCAGTAGTACTTAACTGCGTATTTTGAGAACTGTATTTCTGAATGATGAAAGTGTGAGTTACAGCATCATCACTTGAAACAACAAAAAACCCTGAAAGTTTGGGACCTGTTCTGGCCAATGGGATATATTTCCCATTAAAAAGAGAGTGACTTTAAATTTGTGTGTCCTTAATTTTTGATTTATATATGGGAATAAAAAACAATATAGTTCAAACTGGGGATCTTTTTATTGTATTTGGTTAAACTAAAAATACTGATGGATACTGACAGATCTAGAGAAATAAAGACATTAAATTGGATTCTGTTTTGTATAAATTAGATGAGGTTAAACCATGTCATTTCTTTAAAGTTTTCAGTATTACAGTCCTTAAAGAAACATTCTGAAAGTCAGAAATAAACAGAGGTGGGTTTTTTTGCCTGTTGTCTGGTTTTAGAGGCTTTGTGTTTCCTAGGAACTTGGAAGTTGTCTTCTTACAAAAACAATAATGGAGATAGCTTGTTGTTTTTTTTTATTGGCTCGGTTTGTGGAACTTTTTTCTTTTTCAGTCAGTATTGTTCAGTTTTAGAGCACTGATCATTAGGTTCAATTTCTTTTGAATGTTGATACCATATTACCTATGGTAATTAATGTTTATGTGATAGTTTTCACAAGAACTTAGCTCAAAGAGGAAGGTGATCTCATCTTCCTGGTGTGTGGTAAAAGGATGAAACAGAATGACTCAAAGCTGTGCCAGAGAAAGTCCAGACTGGATTTTAGGAAACAATTCTTTGCTGAGAGTGTTGACAGACAATGCAAAAGCTCCCTAGGGAAGTGATCACAGTCCTAAACCTGTTGGTGTTCAAGAAGCATTTCAACAATTCTCTTGCATATATATGGTTTAAGTTTTAGACTGCCTTTGTAGGGTCAGGATGCGGCACTGAATACTCTTCTAGGTCCCTTCCAACTCAGGATATTTAATGATTCTAAGTGAGAATTATTCACTTACAGATCTCATGTTAGACCCATTAAAAAACTCAAGCATTTTGAGTGTTTTGCTGTAGTATCAAAATATCAGCAGAAAATTCTATAAGTTCCTTAATGTCTAGTTTCAAAGCTGGTTGCTCAAACTATCATTATGACTCACTGCTCATGATAAATGAACAAAGAGAGAAGAATTGCTAAGCTTTTAAAAAACAAAAGGACACAATGTCCCAAAGCAAATCACCAGCTCTGTGAAATAGTTTGTTTTGAAAGTCTGAATATGCTGTTTCTTGAAACAAGATATCAAGGAATAACATTAGAAAGGACTTTAGGAAATTACCTAATCCTTTAGGGCCCTAATGGTGAGATCAATAAAGCCCACTTTTAATACTCCTAGCACTTTTTCCTCTAGGTGTTCTTAAAGACCCTAGGCCTCTGATCAAACATCTTTATTTAATCCCGCTCTTTTAAAGTTATTAATACTTTCTAGAATGAATATGTTTTGCTTTAATTTATATTATTCCTTTTTTTCTCATTGTCCACCAGCAGTATGGAAAATAAAATGCTCCTTTACATTTTGCAGCAGCTCTTCACAGTCCAGAAAGCTGCTTTAGTGTTTATCCCAGACTGAATAACAGGGATTCACTCACTCTTTTTTCATTCACTCTTCATAAAATCTTTTCTAATCTTTTTTCATCTGTATCTGTCCTGAAGCACAAATTTAGACATAATAATGCAGCTCAGGCCTGCTGAAGTCAGGCTGAGGAGAAGGCTACTTCATGTCCTCTATACATGATACTTATAATTTACTTTTTTTGCCACAAAGATAATTTAATGAATTTCAACTGACAGTATAGAGTAGCCCCAGATTTTTTCTTCCCCCAGAAGCTACTATGCATCACAATGTATTCTGTACTTACACAACAGAAATGCAAAATACTGTCAAGTCATAGTAATATACAGCATCAACCAATCAACCAACCATCTTCTGAAGCAATTTGATATTTGCAGTTCTTCTATGATGTTGTGGTTACATGATATATGCTAATAAATTTTTATTTACATTATGAGTTATGAATAAAGAAAGCAATAGGTTTAGGTTGCTGTTCTTTCTGGATTTTTAAAGAAATCTTCTTAAGGTGAAATCAACATTTAAAAAATCTGCGCCACAAAGGAAAAATGAAATTATTTTTTTTAAATTTTAAAATCTATTGAGGTTTTTTTGAGCCTGTAGTAAGAATTCATATGTTTTCAGGAGACTTCTAAACAACTTTGCCCACTATTTTTTGTTTCAATCAATGCAATGCTTTCAATGCTGAATGAATGTGTGCATATGAGAATGTGTTCAATAGCAATATCATATATCTGCTAGCAAGTACTCCCATTCAAACAAATACTCACAGTAAGTGCCAAAAAATTTAAAGTTTGAATGCGAATGTTTAAAAATACTATCTACTTTGAAATGCAGAAGCATCCCAATTTCCTGAAAACAACTAAGAAGCAATTATATATAAAGTTTTACAAATAAAAGCAACTCTGTTGAAGTCAATGATAATTTTGAATGGCAACTAATTTCATGTAAGATTCTTCATAGGTTGAAGATGTACAAAGTTTTAAAACATTGAGACAAGGAAAAAAGTGTCACGATCTTCCTTGATTTTAGTTACATTTAAACAAATGGAGCTACCAGAAATAAGTCCAAGAGAACTATTATGATAAATACAATTAATATCCAAAATATACTTTTTAAAGCACTAGGTGAAGTTGAAATATTACTATAAACACCACATTTTACATGTACTTTCATTCTGATTTACATCTGCTTTTCAAATTTCAGAATTTGGATATTCTATAATCCAGTGGAGATATATCTGATCATTTAGAGACCTGCAAACCACTGTAGATATGGTACAAGATGACCAAAATTCTTTCCTTTTTATTAATCTGTATTCACAATGTCTGTCTACAGATTTCTATGTAAGGCAGGTTTATAATGGAAGTTTCATATATATTTTTATTCTTTTATTCCTTAGTGTTATAATGAACTCTAAAAAGTTTTCAATAATTATTGTTTTATTGCAGAGTTATCATTTTCTAACTGATTTTTTTTTACACTGCAACTACTTTGTGATGCTGCAGCTGATTTCTTTGTTTTGCTTTCTTACTGGGCCTTTTTCCCCAAGAAAATATATTCTGTCACTTAATTCTTTTTATTATTGAGAATATTTATGGAGATTAATGTGGTTTTTTTCTCATTTATAAATCACCATCTTTTTTCAATTAATTGTAAATTAGGAGTTTAAATTTTTGTTTATGTATTACCTAGAAAATGTTTATAGATTTTCATATGCCTCTTGTGGGCATATCTGTTGTGTATAAACACAGTCATCCCTTTTTCAAAGATTTTTATTACATAGAAGAACATTAATGGCTAAATTAAGGAGCTGGATTCTATTGTATGAAATTCAATTATTCTCTTAAAGGATAAGTCTACGGAAAATCTTGCTTAACATTTCCACTTGGCCTTGGCACAGAAAGCAAAATGTGCTGATAAAACATGCTGATGACACAAAGTCATAGAAAGAGTTTGTCAATAAAAAGGACAGTTGAGATAAAATGCAGAAAAACAATACTTTGAAGGCTGAAACAACTAAGGTAGGAAGAAATTTAATAATACAAAATTCAAGGTGAGCACCTATATTTAAAGGATCACACGATACAAATGGACATGGATATATGCCCCAGCTGAAGGATGACTTTCAAATGCTCCTATGACACAGCCATGGAAAAAGCAAAACAAACAGAACAAATCACAAATCAAACAAGCCTGATATTTCAGAGACAGGAAAATATTCTTAATGGTGTGTGGAATCACTTGAAACATGACACAGTGTAATCATACATGTTTAAAGGTAATTGTGGACCTGATGCAAAGAAAGGCATTTTGTGCTTTCAGAAATATGGAAAACCTGTCCTATTGATGAATCAGAGATCTCAAGCAGTTGAATTTACCATTTAAATGTTGAGAGGATGACTGCTGTTCATAGATGTGTTGGAGAAATCCAAGGAAAAACATTTTGGAGGAAAATTAAAAAATTACACTAAAATATTTTTCTATTCTCAGTTACAGATAAATTCAGACTGTGAAATAAGTGCATGTTCCTACTGCTAGAACAGTGTAGTTTCATATTTGTTTTCCAATAGGAGCAAAAGGAACAAAAACCCCTGAAAAGGATATGAGTGTGGTGGGGAAGTATTCAGATTTTCTACTGCAGATGTCATCATTATGTCACATGTCAGAAGACGCAAAATGTGGCATCATTAGGTACTAGATAATTTGAGCTGTCCATCATTTTCTTGACACTAGGCATGAAAATTAACACTGAAATCTATCTTAGTCACTTCAGCAGACATCTAGAAGAAACAGCTTGATCTATTTTCCGATATTTATGTAAAGGAATTTGTTGTGGTTTTTTGCCATTTCTATGAAATCAGATGTAATGACGTATCAGGTTTATGCATGGCCTGTAAATCTACTTGTTTCTTTTTCTGCTTCATGTTTTCCACAAGGGTTCTAAACATTACATTTCAGACTTAGATAGCTTTAAGGTTTTTAGGTGTCACTCAGCTACAAAATTTTGTTTAATTTTTGTTTTCACATACGCTGAATTTTATGTTATGACTCTGTAAGACCTTTAACTTAATCTGTAATATTCTCTAGAATAGTTATTTTCCCATAACTGACTTTTAAATTTGTTTTAAAAATAGATTAACATCTGCTATCATTGTGATTTGTCATTTCTTGTGGGGTTTTTTTTTTTTTGCACTTGGGTTTTTTGGTGTTTATATAAAGCTGGGGGACAAAGGAGGACATTCAGAGTGATGACATTTATCTTCCCTAGACATGGCTATGTGTGATAGAGGCTTCTTTCCTGAAGATGGCTGCACACCTGCCCACTTATAATTCTTAGAAACAAAAAGAAAAAAATTAATATGTTAACAAGCAGAAGTAAATTGTAGACATTCAAAAGGAAAGTAAATGTAAGATAACTAATAGAACCATTGCTTATTTTTGGTTCATTAATGCAAGTACCAAAAGTTCTACACTCATAAATACAGCAGAAACGATTCCAGCAAGTAGTAAAATGCAGACATTTTCAGTGGAGCTATCTGTCATTCCAGATCAGTGATCACAGATGTACTATACAGTACAGGACTTAAATTGGACAGAGATAAATATCTTATGTAATGCTGACAGAATGTCAGATTCTGGCAAGAAATGAAGAGTACACGGAAAAGAACATGGAAAAATGTTCGTGGAAAAGAAACACTCTCACATAGGGAGAATAACAATGAAAACAGAAAAATGTTATTCCAATCGTGAAGTGGGAAACTGGAAAGAGAATTGGGAAAATATTGTGACATGATTGGTTTTATGCACTGCAACACACTGGGAATATTTTAAAGTGTCAGCAATTGATATTTGCTCTATGATATAGAAAGATCATGTAAAAAGGAAGTACAAGAGTGATTCAAAGTTGATAAAGGTCAAGAGAACAATTGTCTTTTATTTAGGTGGATTATCGTCTATATTTTCATAGTCTAAGGCTCTGGAAAGACTGTGATCTGCAGAAGAGTGCAGTGGGAAACAGAGCAGAAGATATCAGATTCCATGCTTCAATTTATTTTATTAAACTGTTGTTTTATAAGACTTTATTGGCTAATCTCAAAATGTCTTCATGGCTCATGATAACTGATTTCAGTTCAGATCTTTCAAGAAAACACACAAGAGTCAAAAGAAAGGCTCAACAAAATTCTTTTAAAGGATCAGGGACTTGCCGAATAAAGTGTGAAGATAAGCTTCCCTTGACTGAAGATTTAGTAGTAGAAAGAAAAGTTTGAAATCGTAAAACTGGATTTGAAATGCAATAAAAGAGCAGCCCAGTTCACATGACCTATAATCAGATCAGAACTGAAATGGCTTATTGAGAACACAACTTAAGAGGAATCAATTATCTATATATTCAAGATCAATATGAGCAATGCAACAGATAAATCACATTTACATATTGTTAACATCATTAAACACAAATAAACTTCCAGACAACCTCTCTTTGTTGTTCCAAAGAAGTTGTGTCTCCTTCTCAGACACCCATCAGTAGGACCAGCTCAGTAGGGCTCCTTTTTGGGCAGGAAGGCCTGTGTGGAGCTGAAGAACATCCTTGCTGCTGCTGTTTTCTTCAAGTGGGACCTTCTGTAGTTTTGTTTGTGCCTGTTGGACCTTTTCATATCACTGAGTACCACTGAAAATAGTCTGACACCATGCTCTCGACACCCTCCCTTGTACATATTGATAAAAAAACCCCTCTCAGTTTTCTCCAAGCTAAACACGTCCAGCTCCTTCAGCCTTTCCTCATAAGAGAGATGTTCCAGACATTCACCAAACTTTCTCCTGTAGATCCTTGCCTCTCTTGTACTGAGGAGCCCCAAACAGGTCACAACACTCCAGACATTGCCTCCCTAGGGCAGAGTAGAGGCAGGATCACCTCCTTTGAGCAGCCAGCCACGGTCTTCCTGATGCACCCCAGGCTACCATTGACCTTCTCAGCCACAAGGGACCATGGCTGGCTCGTGGTTACCTTGTCCACCAGGACATTAGCCTGTTCATGGTGAATAGAAGTAAAAGGATCAACTTTTATCAGCTCTAGATTCCTACAGTCATATAGTACTGCAGCTATAGGAGTTCAGGTGGCTTATTTAACTAGAACTCAAGCATCTTGTACACAAGTATATATTGTGGCACCATGGCACTTCTCATAATGGTTTATCATTTACACCAAACCACAAGATGACATTTTCACTTCACCTTCATTTAAATCTCTACTACAATAATTAATTTTTATATTGTGTGGTTACATTATCATGTTAAATTCAGCTTTCAACTCGTCTCTGAAAGAATCAAAGCCCTTGTCTTTCTAGAAATGGTAGTGAGTGCTAAGATGCTGAGGTATGTGTTAGATATGCCTTGTATTTTCTATTGTGGCTTCCACTGAAAGACCTAGAAGATTTCAAAGAATGAAACTGAGCTGGTGTGATTTATCTATTGCATTACTTATATTGGTCTTGAATATATAGCTAATCTATCATTCTTAAGTCATGTTCTCAATAAACCATTTCAAGTCTGATCTGACTTTAGATCATGTGAACTGGCCTGCACTCCCCTATAACACAAGTTTCTTTAGTCTGACATGGAAATACTGACGGGGGATTTCTGGAATCAGGTAAGCAATGCTATACTTTTCTTGAGACATCCACTTGCCCAACAGTACTTCCACAAAAAGTAAAATTTCCCCATTTCTTTAAATACTGTATTCTCCATTTCTCTTGTCTTTGAATCTTACTTCATTATTCACATTTATCAAATTATTTGTCTTGGTATATAATTTTAGGCCTTTTCCATTAGCAATGTCATCAACAAAGTACAGGACTTTGGGCACTTACTATCAATTTCTGCTATGTCTTATTTCTGCTCCTGCTGTTTTGATGAGGTGATGGGGGTGTTTTATGTGTGTTTTTTTGTTTTGTTTTGTTTTCCATAGAAGCAAATATATGTTTTCCAAAACAGTTAATCACTTCACAGTGAAAGTGTTAAGATATTGATTGACAGTACAAAGCTTAAATTTCACATTCCATATTTTGGGGGAGAGAAAAATTCCTATGTACAATCTGCTCTGGTACTCTAAAATGTTTGTAATCAGTATTCCATTTTGCCACAAAAAAAATCATCAACAAAGTACAGGACTTTGGGCACTTACT
>WBND01000072.1:1369975-1396087 GCA_013398595.1 Tychaedon coryphoeus
AAGAAGAAAGAAGAAAGACCATCATCACAGGTAACAAAACAAAACCCAATTTAGTCTAATCACTGTGGACAGTAAAGGGGGAAAAAGAAAAAGCCATGACACTGCTCAATCATATTCAGAGCAGCAGCAGGTTTTCAACATTTAGTCACAACCCTAAACACAACACTATGGACTGCTATGAAGAAAACAGTAACCAGAATAAGTTTTAATAGTCATTTTTCAGAAACCAATTTTTACTTGACAGAAGTATACGGTTTTGTGTATCGGCAGCAGTGCTGCAGCCAATGATGTTATTTTTTACTACATAGCACCAGGATCTGGACTAGTTGTTGTTTGGCTGAAACTACATGACTTGCACCATCTAAATCAACCTGTCAACCTGAAAGTGACCTAACCATGATTTATGATTGCATTTTTCTAGATTATTAAAAAGAAAAAGGGAAAAAAAACCCTAAGATAAAGAAAATAAAAAAGAAAATATAAGGAAGGGTGAATTTCCCATTACTGCATACTAAAGCCACCTGATATAGATGTTTACTGGTTTACTCTAGTGACTGTATTGCTTCTGTGTTGAATTCAGTACAGCACTCAAGCAGTGCATTAAAACTCCAGGTATTGCTCTAACACTGCAAAAATTAGCAGCCATTTTTTTAAAAGAAGAGATCTTACATTCTGGAAATTACTTTCTGGTCAAATTAAGATTATATCACAACAGTCCTTGAAAATCAATATAATGATTTCTGAGTTGTTAACGCATTCAGAAAAAGTCAAACCTAAGAAAGAAACACCCCAATTTTTTCAAATTGCATGTCTGAGGAATAAAGAAACCTCAGCTATGTGCTGAATTATGATACCCTGACTAATGTATCATAATTTGAAAATATTTATTTGCTATGTTATGTTTTTCCATAATCCATAGGAGGCCCTCTTGAAAGGGCAGAACATTTATTTCCTACTTTCAGAAGAAAGCAGATATCCTACGAGAAAATGCTTCTGCATCTCGATGGGATTCTTAACCACCCAACAAGTTGTATGAGATGATGCCAAATTTTTCACATTTTTACGAATTTCGGTCTATAATATGGTAGATAAGTGCAACTTTTGAAATGAGTCCTTTCTTTTAACTTATCTGTCCACTTGCAAATTTTAGATTATTGCAAATATAAGTACTGTGCCAAGATGACATGATTCAAGATATTTCAAATGCAAGACAAATGTAAGTTATTCTGCAGACTCAATTGTCTAATCTAATTTTAGCCACCTAAAAGTTAAGTATGTGAATCGAGCAGCTCCTCTTGATGCTTAGTATAGTTAATAGAAGAAGGCACTGTGAATGGCTGTTAGACAGATAGTGACTGTCCCTTCAGTTGTAAAATAATGACCAAAGACAAGCAGAAGAGATTTTACATAATTTAAAGGCAGATATAGGTGACTAAATTGTGGTGACTTAAAGCCTATAAAAAGAATCCCAATTGTAAAATTCGTTAGATAACTAAACCCAGAAATAAATAAATGTTTAAAAATTTAGATAAAAATTGTAAAGATCATCTGTTTTTACCTGGACTAAATGGTTCCAGGTGCACCTCCTGGGATGCAATTGGTTGTGAACAGTAGTAAAACAGCTCCCCAGTAAAACAGCTCAGAGTAGATGAAGTTCAGCACAGAAGTTCTGAATTTCCCAGTAAAGACCTTTACACTCTGTAGTCTCATTAGCTTGAATAGAAATCCTATGACAAAATCTTTGATTAAGGCTAATCAAACCACAACCTATACACACTGACTGGGCATGGCACCCAGAGGCAAGGTCTGGTTGACAAGGTGATGCGTGGTCAAAGGTTGGACCTGATGATTTCAGAGGTCTTTTCCAACCTAATTAATTCCGTGAATCCATCTACAAATTTATATTATCATAGTTATTATGTTACTTAAAAAAAAACCAAAGTATTTATGTATACCTCTACAGTTGGTATTTCTGCCTGGTTAAATGTAATGTTTTCTAATAAAGTATATAACCTGCGGCCTTTCTAACCTAAAAATTGTATTTTTTTTCCTAATAAGTATATAAACCAAGAATAAGATATCTTGGTATCTACATTTTTAGAAATATGCAGCAGATGGAAACTTTGAAAAAAAATATTTAGGATTTAGGATTTATGATTTAGGAAAAAAGTTTTCTTCTCTCTTGCACCAAAATACTCATATTTTTGAAGCATATATTTATCAAGTAAACAAAAAGGAAGGATAGATTTCCATTTAAAACAGAAGTTATGAAGTTTGCACTTGGCTCTTTCTACTTCCATCCACAGTTATATTATCTTCTGAAAATACAAAATTTCCTTTAGTCATATGTTCTCTGAATCCTTAGTGGATGACTTCCTTCTTGGAGTACACTCTCTTTAGCAGAATGATTAAGGTGCAGATGTAAAAATCTCTTGAAGGACACTACTCAGTGTGCTCACACTTTTGAGGAAGATGACAAATGCTACAGTGGAATTTATTTATTTATTTATTTTTATTTATTTAATCAATTGTCTAGATAAACAGATATGGAAAAGGAAACCAAAATAAACAGAGAACAAAACAACAATGAAGCCTCCCACATTTTCTGCTGAAAATCTCCTTTAGCGAAACTTCAACCGTATACACCTTTACTATTAAAACACCATTCCAGAGACTGCTATTCTGAGGAGGTACATCCTTGCAATTTTTCCTATTCCCTTCACTTTATTCCTGGTGCAGAAAGTGGCTGTATAGCCTCTGCTGATGCTATTCTGACTATTCAAACTTGTGCTACGAAAAATGCAGTCAAATCTTTTTGTCTTTTTCAGTTCATTTGTGATTTACTCATGGTCATATTGATTGATTTATCCTTCACAATGTCCTGATATTTTGAAGATGTAACTTTTTCAGTTATTGAAAAAGAGATTGACAGTGTGATTAAAAAAAAAAAGAAAATTGAAGCTTCATCCCACTAGCATCCTCTAATGGAGGTTACTGCTGGTGAAAACAGTACAAAGGTAAGTGGCTCTTCCCCTCACTCCGAAACCTCCCTCCCCATCCTGCCACCACATACAAAGTTACAGTCATAACTTCAGCAAAATTGCAGGAGCTGGCTGTATTTGGAAGTGGAAAGTATTAAAACTTTAACAGTGTAAGACAGAAAAACAAGTTTTAAAAAGCTTTATAATAACACTTTGTTTTAAGTGCAGAAATGGCTAAGAACAGATAATTACTGAAACTGAGATAAGTCATTAAGCTGTGGTGGTTTGTAATATCTATACTTTGAGTCTAAGAGAGTTGCATTCTGTGCTAAGACTCTGAATTATCTTTTCTGGTAACATTTAACTGTATGTAACTGCAATTTAATAATACAAAGACTTCAATTGTTTAAGGTGGGTTTTTTTGTTGTTTTTTTTTAAAGTCCCTTTATCTGCCCCACCCCATCCCCACACTCCCCCCCAGTTCTATCTACATAATAAGTATGCTTTGTTGCAAGAACAGTCTGCATAAAATGGATCTTCCAGAATAGACTCCCATTTCACCCTTCAGATATTGTCTTCATGGAACTAGGAAAAAAAAAAAAACATACTTACTTAGTTAATTAGTTAACTTACTTAATGTTGCTTCTGCTGAGATTTGAGACAGGCTAATTTTTCTAGTGCCTTCCTTTGGAGCTGGCATGTTTGACAGAAGACCTGCATGAGGTCTGTGTCTTCCTGAACTTGCAGAGGTGGGCCAGCCATCTTAACTAAAGCTTCTCAAATGGCTTTCAGTTCCTACACTCAAGCAACTGAATTGAAGCCACTCTTTCTTGGAATACCAGCTTCATGTGACTTTACATACTTAAACAGCCCTGTTGTAGCAGGACACTTGGAGAATCTGTCACTGAATAGCAAGTTGACAAGTTGAATATGAGCTCGCAGAGTGCCCTTGTGGCGAACAGTATTTTGGGGTGATCAGGAAGAGTGTGGCCAGGTGCTCCTGCCCCTCTACTCACCCCTAGTGAGGCCACATCTGGAGTGTTGTATCTTGTTCTGGGCTCCTCACTACAATTTATAATAATGTTAGCATTGAAAATATGCAAAATTAAAAAATTACAATGATGGAGGTAAAGCTTGAGAATGTTGTGCTGATGACTCAAGTATCATCTTGTGCTTCAAGTGCATCTAACAAACCTGTCACAAAATATTTGCAGAAATTTTTCAGCAATAACTTTAAAATAATTTAAACAGAAAACATTCATAGACAACTCTCTACTAAATATTTTAAGAAAGTTCCAAAGACTCGTTAGAAATGGGAAACCTCAATTTCTCTGAATAATGTAATATTTGGTAAAGGCAAAATGTTAACCTTTTCTATATCAATCCAATTAAGTTTCACAAGATAAAACTTTCTTTCAGTATTCCTGTCTCCCTCCTAAAATGGATACTCATTGAGTAAGTTCTTTTAATAAATTTACCGAGATGACACTAGTTATGCAAATAAAATTTTCAAGATCAGAGTATCTAGTTAATGTACTTTTAATCCAAACATACAATTTTCCTGAGCTAAACATAAGCGAGGATGAAAGACCCTTCCCACAAGCATGTTTAAATTGGCTAAATATTATCATGTTGTCTGATTACTAGTTCTGCTTTCCTTGATAGCTCTCAATTTTAATGCTTGAAGAGTACAAACTTGAGGAACTCTTCTGTTTGGAAAAATTCCACTCAGATTTATTTGAAAATATTCTGAATTCTTTGGAACAGGATCCATTTGTGCCAACATTTGGGTTCTGTATTATGTAATTGGGACACAAATTCCAAGCCCAACCTCTCAGAAGAAATGAATGTCAAAGTGAGAAAATCTGGGATTTTTCCAAGCATGTTTTGTGGATTTTGTCTACATATGTTAGATCCACAGTGGAACCAGGGGATTTCTGCACTGGTGTGGTTTACTGTCTGTACTGGATTAACCTGGGCTGGCTGACAGGTGCCCATCAAGCCATTCTCTCCCTCTCATTCTATTAGTAGGAAAGGGGGAGAAAATATAATGAAAAGCTTTTGGGTCAAGACAAGGACAGGTACTTTGCTCACGTGTTACCATGACAGGCAAAGGAGACAGAACTTGGTGTTATTAAGTTAATTCATTGCAAATTAAACACTGTTGGATAATGAGAATTAAGAACTAACCTAAACCCACCTTCTCTCAGTCTCCACTTATCCAACAGATAAGAGGAATGAAAGAAAGAGAGTCCTCTCCAGGATCACTAGCTCCTGCTAGGAACCTGCTCTAGCTGGTGTCTTGTCCCAGCAGCCATCCCTGCATCTCCCACCCACACACTTGCTGGCAAAACAGTAGGAGTTCTGTTCTATACATATGTCTATGTGTCTATGTCTGCTGGAGTCTATGTTCTTTCCAGATCTTCTATTTTTGTTCCCTTTTCCCTGTTTATTATATAGGAAACAAAACAAAATAAAAAGTCATGCCTCAGGTGAGCCTCCTGGGCTCAGGCATTCGGCGATTTGCCATAGCCATTTTTCTAGTATAAATTCAAAGGTAGATCTTATTAGAAAGGGAGGAAAAAAACTAACAGCTGACAACACTCACAAATAAAATGTGGACAGCATCAATTGTAACAAAACCATTTTGCATATAGATTATGAATTCCACAGAAAAAGGAAATAAGCCATAAACAAAGAGTAAATCTCATTCACTTTTGAAATGTGGTCAGGATAGTAGCTGTACAGAAACATTTTTTCGTTTAGTGCAGAATCAGATTTCAGCTGAAAACTGCATTGCTGTTTTTGCTGTAGAAAAACCTTCCACAGAGCAGTAATCCACAAATATACATCAGAGCTGGGACTTAAAGCCTAATGTGACTAATCAGTTTAAGATTTGAATATAGAACTTAGGAGGCAATATCTGACTGCAAATATGACCTATTACATCATAAAGGCTATACAGAGGGCTATATTAATCTTAGGGATGGATGAACCTTGAAAATTCTGCCTGCAAAGCAAACTCACCAGCCTATCTGATGTGCGCTCAAAGACTGCAAGCGCAGCAGGGTGATGTATTTGATTTGTGAATGTTTTTCTTTCAGCAAGAGAGAGCATGAAAAATAGTCTTTATTTCCAAACAGCTCATGGCTTCATGTTTTGTTTACAAAAGTACATCTCTAGTTCCTCCATTTTTTGTAATAAAACTTGGAAGACTGCTCTTCCATTTTAAATACCAAAGTAAAGGAATCTTGATTTCAGTCACCTGAAGGTTTGAGTCTTCTTCATTACACCTTTTTTTCTAACCTGGATTTTATCTTTCTACCTTAGCTTGGGGTAGAAATTATTGACTTTTTCTAAGATTGTAATTGTTTAAGGAGAGCAGCCCATGGAGATTTTAATTTTTGACTTTGTGAAAACAGGAAGGGTAACACTATGAACAAAATAAACACCCTTGCTGATGTAGTATTCCTGTGATCCTGGTACTGATACTGCATTATAGAGCATTAAACTTCCCGCTGGCATTTCCATTGCATCAAAAAATAATTGTATTAATAAGGATATAACATATTGCTTGTTTATAAACCAGATTATGTTTTCAGTAACTATACTTAGAATTCCTTAATTATCTACTGCTGATAATTTTTCATAGTAGAGACAACAACAAGCCTTCCTATAATCTTGTCAGCCAATAAAATATATTTTTCCCATTTTATATCACCTTCTTTCCAAGTTCTTTGGAAGAGCTTGTGCTTTTTGGATGGGGAAAAAAAACCCAGTCTAGATGTTGAATCCCAGGGAAGCTACACCTCAGAATAGATAAGAATTTTTATTCCTATGGGAAAAAAAAGGTGGAATATGGACATAAAAGAAATTGTAGAATCACTCAAATATCTATGAATTTTCTCTTGCTAAAAAAGTTTAAATTACTGTTCAAATTACACAGAATTAACAAAACTAGCATACATTTTAATGTAAGAACACATTTATTTGTTTCCTTATGTTAATTTTGGGGGTGAGAAAAGTCATAGTATATTTCAAAGGAAATTTGCTATCTAGTTTCATCTTTCGAGAGATAATATCTGCCATGAGTGAAAAGTATTATGAAGCTGAGTGTAAATGCCCTTTATTGGTTCCTGTTAAGTTCAAATATTTCTCATGCATTTTCATCCAAATTTTTCTTTTCAATACTGTAGTACTATTAGTTCTTCTTTTTTTTTTCTCATTTTCAGTCCTCCCATTCTCTTCCCTTTACAGACTTATCTTAATTTTTTGCAGATGCCTTTGTTATATTACCCCAGTCCTTGACACAAACAATATTCGGAAAGATTAAATAGAGATGCTGTCCTTGCTTATTTTCAGCATTCTTATTTCACTGCAAATTTACTAAAATCAGCCTGTTCCAGTTCTCATGGTCTGTTTTTTCTTCCCCTTCTGTATTATTTCCATGCTTTGCAATGTCAGTGTACTTAGATCAGTTCGAAATGCAGTTTGTTCTGTAATTCTGTGAAGATTTATTCTTGTAATCACTAGCAGAAAAAAATTATATTTGTACAAATTAGTCATGTAACATTCTTATATGGATCTTGACATATATTCAGATTCTGTTAGCAAAAAATTTGAGAGATCCAAAAACTTGAGAAATCATTTTAATATCCTTGCTAACAACAACATGCAGCCTTTGCTTCTGTTATCAGGCATAAGACTGATCCAGTTTGTCAGTGATGAGTGGAAATCTATTTTCTTATAGCTTCTTTTTATTTTTTGCCCCCATAATTTGTTTTCTGCTGATTTGTGACGTGAGCTAGTCAAATTAATGTCCAGGAAATACTGTAAAGACCACAAGGGGATTGATAAAATCAAGAAAAATGCCTTTCAGTGAACTGTCAGCTCAACAGTGTAACACTACCTGCCATATATTCAGATGAAAATCTTCTAAAGTATATTACTTACTATTCAATATACTAGAAATAAAGAAAGTTAAATATAGCAGGAAATATTTTAGATCAATGTTACCAAAATGGGACAACTCTCATTTCTATTTTGGAAAAAGAGCAGTTCTACTGATCTGATATTTAAAGTTGTATGAACTATTTCCCTTATAATAGTTATGATTTATAATAATTATGAATTATTATATGTCTCTTCTGCATTTGGCTAGATAAATAAATCAGTTTTAAGCATCTGAGCAGTATGTCAGTGAGTAGACCTACTCACTACAACCTACCATAACTGTAGAGTTTGGGAAAAGAAAATCAACTCAATTATTTATTTCATAATATTTGAGACAAAAAATAAACTACTATATATTTAAAGTCTGCACTTTTATTAAGCTCTCATCTGATTGATGAGAACTTTGATCCAGAACTTGTTTTGACTTAAAGAAAATATTCAAACAATTGGTTAGTAATAAATTAATTTGGTTTTCTTTTGTCATTATGACAAGTTACTGTACAAAGAATGTGCTTCTTGTTATTCTATCACAGTTACTTGTGATATTATAAAATCTGCCTCCTTGTGTTTTAAATGAAGAGGCAAAGTAACATTTTTAATTTTGTGATTTCCAAGTATTTATTTATAATAATGTTGCATTACCATGTCATTAGTTTTTTTGGGGAGGGGGTGAGATTTTTTTGGTTTTTTTTTTTAGCTTTTTGTTTGTTTGTTTGCTGTCTTTTAATATTGCAACACTTCATATTAATATTTATTTAATGGAGCTTTCTTTTATGTCTCAGACACACTTCTCATTTCTATTAAACTGTTTTGCATTACTTCAAAATGCTGTTGATTTATGGGTTGTAAATATGCAAAAGGCTAATTTGCCTTGTCTCTAGCATGCATCAACAGTCTGGCTTTGTGATTTCCAAGTATTTATTTATAATAATGTTGCATTACCATGTCATTAGTTTTTTTGGGGAGGGGGTGAGATTTTTTTTGGTTTTTTTTTTAGCTTTTTGTTTGTTTGTTTGCTGTCTTTTAATATTGCAACACTTCATATTAATATTTATTTAATGGAGCTTTCTTTTATGTCTCAGACACACTTCTCATTTCTATTAAACTGTTTTGCATTACTTCAAAATGCTGTTGATTTATGGGTTGTAAATATGCAAAAGGCTAATTTGCCTTGTCTCTAGCATGCATCAACAGTCTGGCTTTGTGATTTCCAAGTATTTATTTATAATAATGTTGCATTACCATGTCATTAGTTTTTTTGGGGAGGGGGTGAGATTTTTTTTGGTTTTTTTTTTAGCTTTTTGTTTGTTTGTTTGCTGTCTTTTAATATTGCAACACTTCATATTAATATTTATTTAATGGAGCTTTCTTTTATGTCTCAGACACACTTCTCATTTCTATTAAACTGTTTTGCATTACTTCAAAATGCTGTTGATTTATGGGTTGTAAATATGCAAAAGGCTAATTTGCCTTGTCTCTAGCATGCATCAACAGTCTGGCTTTGTGATTTCCAAGTATTTATTTATAATAATGTTGCATTACCATGTCATTAGTTTTTTTGGGGAGGGGGTGAGATTTTTTTTGGTTTTTTTTTTAGCTTTTTGTTTGTTTGTTTGCTGTCTTTTAATATTGCAACACTTCATATTAATATTTATTTAATGGAGCTTTCTTTTATGTCTCAGACACACTTCTCATTTCTATTAAACTGTTTTGCATTACTTCAAAATGCTGTTGATTTATGGGTTGTAAATATGCAAAAGGCTAATTTGCCTTGTCTCTAGCATGCATCAACAGTCTGGCTTTGTGATTTCCAAGTATTTATTTATAATAATGTTGCATTACCATGTCATTAGTTTTTTTGGGGAGGGGGTGAGATTTTTTTTGGTTTTTTTTTTAGCTTTTTGTTTGTTTGTTTGCTGTCTTTTAATATTGCAACACTTCATATTAATATTTATTTAATGGAGCTTTCTTTTATGTCTCAGACACACTTCTCATTTCTATTAAACTGTTTTGCATTACTTCAAAATGCTGTTGATTTATGGGTTGTAAATATGCAAAAGGCTAATTTGCCTTGTCTCTAGCATGCATCAACAGTCTGGCTTTGTGATTTCCAAGTATTTATTTATAATAATGTTGCATTACCATGTCATTAGTTTTTTTGGGGAGGGGGTGAGATTTTTTTTGGTTTTTTTTTTAGCTTTTTGTTTGTTTGTTTGCTGTCTTTTAATATTGCAACACTTCATATTAATATTTATTTAATGGAGCTTTCTTTTATGTCTCAGACACACTTCTCATTTCTATTAAACTGTTTTGCATTACTTCAAAATGCTGTTGATTTATGGGTTGTAAATATGCAAAAGGCTAATTTGCCTTGTCTCTAGCATGCATCAACAGTCTGGCTTTGTGATTTCCAAGTATTTATTTATAATAATGTTGCATTACCATGTCATTAGTTTTTTTGGGGAGGGGGTGAGATTTTTTTTGGTTTTTTTTTTAGCTTTTTGTTTGTTTGTTTGCTGTCTTTTAATATTGCAACACTTCATATTAATATTTATTTAATGGAGCTTTCTTTTATGTCTCAGACACACTTCTCATTTCTATTAAACTGTTTTGCATTACTTCAAAATGCTGTTGATTTATGGGTTGTAAATATGCAAAAGGCTAATTTGCCTTGTCTCTAGCATGCATCAACAGTCTGGCTTTGTGATTTCCAAGTATTTATTTATAATAATGTTGCATTACCATGTCATTAGTTTTTTTGGGGAGGGGGTGAGATTTTTTTTGGTTTTTTTTTTAGCTTTTTGTTTGTTTGTTTGCTGTCTTTTAATATTGCAACACTTCATATTAATATTTATTTAATGGAGCTTTCTTTTATGTCTCAGACACACTTCTCATTTCTATTAAACTGTTTTGCATTACTTCAAAATGCTGTTGATTTATGGGTTGTAAATATGCAAAAGGCTAATTTGCCTTGTCTCTAGCATGCATCAACAGTCTGGCTTTGTGATTTCCAAGTATTTATTTATAATAATGTTGCATTACCATGTCATTAGTTTTTTTGGGGAGGGGGTGAGATTTTTTTTGGTTTTTTTTTTAGCTTTTTGTTTGTTTGTTTGCTGTCTTTTAATATTGCAACACTTCATATTAATATTTATTTAATGGAGCTTTCTTTTATGTCTCAGACACACTTCTCATTTCTATTAAACTGTTTTGCATTACTTCAAAATGCTGTTGATTTATGGGTTGTAAATATGCAAAAGGCTAATTTGCCTTGTCTCTAGCATGCATCAACAGTCTGGCTTTGTGATTTCCAAGTATTTATTTATAATAATGTTGCATTACCATGTCATTAGTTTTTTTGGGGAGGGGGTGAGATTTTTTTTGGTTTTTTTTTTAGCTTTTTGTTTGTTTGTTTGCTGTCTTTTAATATTGCAACACTTCATATTAATATTTATTTAATGGAGCTTTCTTTTATGTCTCAGACACACTTCTCATTTCTATTAAACTGTTTTGCATTACTTCAAAATGCTGTTGATTTATGGGTTGTAAATATGCAAAAGGCTAATTTGCCTTGTCTCTAGCATGCATCAACAGTCTGGCTTTGTGATTTCCAAGTATTTATTTATAATAATGTTGCATTACCATGTCATTAGTTTTTTTGGGGAGGGGGTGAGATTTTTTTTGGTTTTTTTTTTAGCTTTTTGTTTGTTTGTTTGCTGTCTTTTAATATTGCAACACTTCATATTAATATTTATTTAATGGAGCTTTCTTTTATGTCTCAGACACACTTCTCATTTCTATTAAACTGTTTTGCATTACTTCAAAATGCTGTTGATTTATGGGTTGTAAATATGCAAAAGGCTAATTTGCCTTGTCTCTAGCATGCATCAACAGTCTGGCTTTGTGATTTCCAAGTATTTATTTATAATAATGTTGCATTACCATGTCATTAGTTTTTTTGGGGAGGGGGTGAGATTTTTTTTGGTTTTTTTTTTAGCTTTTTGTTTGTTTGTTTGCTGTCTTTTAATATTGCAACACTTCATATTAATATTTATTTAATGGAGCTTTCTTTTATGTCTCAGACACACTTCTCATTTCTATTAAACTGTTTTGCATTACTTCAAAATGCTGTTGATTTATGGGTTGTAAATATGCAAAAGGCTAATTTGCCTTGTCTCTAGCATGCATCAACAGTCTGGCTTTGTGATTTCCAAGTATTTATTTATAATAATGTTGCATTACCATGTCATTAGTTTTTTTGGGGAGGGGGTGAGATTTTTTTGGTTTTTTTTTTAGCTTTTTGTTTGTTTGTTTGCTGTCTTTTAATATTGCAACACTTCATATTAATATTTATTTAATGGAGCTTTCTTTTATGTCTCAGACACACTTCTCATTTCTATTAAACTGTTTTGCATTACTTCAAAATGCTGTTGATTTATGGGTTGTAAATATGCAAAAGGCTAATTTGCCTTGTCTCTAGCATGCATCAACAGTCTGGCTTTGTGTTTATTGTTGTGTTTGCATTTGTTTGAACATAATTTCTTTGCAAGAAAATGTTCTACAGCTAAAAGTCCTTTACTTTGAATCTAAGAACACTCTGTCTTCATCTTAGAATCATTGCTGACTCAGCCTTGTTCATTAATAAGGTTTCTGTTATTTCTCCAGCTTTTTTGCACTCATTCCCATGGTGGCAAAACCATAATTATATTACTCATATTAACATTTAAATAACACTCATTATTTAATTTTCTTTGGGTTTCCTTTATGTTCAAAGAATAATTTCCTAATTAGTAATGTGCTATGGCTATTAAAAAGAAAAAAATTATTCTACATATTCTAACCATCACTATGCTTGTGGTGGCTGTAGTGAAAACTCTTAAAAGCACAGTAACTACAGTTCTCAGACAATCCTTACAATATAAAAGAAATTAGGGCACCAAAATTAAGACACCAAAATACATTTAGAAATGTGGAGTAAGAATTAGAGGCCAACTTGTGGTGAAAACTTCAAAAACTTTTACCTTTTTTGGCCACGTAAGGATCACTTAGATACAGGAAGCAGCGTAGCCTTCTAGATTGTAGGTTAATGCAGAATGTGAGCATATGTCTATGTGCCATTCAGCACTGCCTGCACACTTTGCAGGGGTGAAGTGGATTTACGGGTTCTGCCTTTCCAGCTAGGCCACTGCTGGATGTAAGAAAAGTGTGTGGTAAACAGATATTTGTATGACATGTCTTTGGAGGTAAAGCCTAAATGCCTTCAGTAGGGTGTTGGAGGTAAAGTCCCTCATCTTTTGCAGATTCAGCTTCAATGAAATTTTTTCAGTAATTCTTGGAGAAGAATATATAAAGATGTGTCTTCTTAAGCATTTTCTCTGATTTGAAAGAACTTTGCTCCAATTTGGTTAATGTGTTCTATATAAAAGATTAGAAACACAGAAAATGTCTCTCTAGCTGTCTGCTTCAGAAGTGAATTGAATGTGATGGCAGAAAGTAATGTTAAATGACTTAAACTTGAGAGCTTTGAAAGTCTAAAACTGAAATCCTGCCATGCTTTTGTCAAGGCATATAGGCAAGGATGCTCTTTTACTACACAGGCACCACAGTTTCATTCTGGCAGCACGCGGGAGTAATAGTGTCGTGTATTTCTTTTTTGGATACGGGACTGTGACTACAATTGAACTGTGAAGTTCATAGAAGAATAGAACATCTGAATTTGCATTCAGTAATAGATGCTAGCAGGCCCTTCAGCTCATATCATCACATGCCAGCTTGCTGACATGCTACCAAACCAATTAAAGAAAGTCACCAGAGTAAATGTAGCCAAAAGTGTATTTGGCCATGTGAGATAAAATCTGGGCCAAAGAACACAGTGGGTGCCATGAAAGTTCTGAATAATAAATTTCCTCATGTGAAAGCAATGGCTCTAAAGATTTAAGTAGTTTAGTTGATATACTTGCAATATATTCAAGGAGAGATGATCTCTACAGGAAGTCATTAGAACACCTGAATAAAATAAATTCTGGTTAAGAATCAAGTACCGTGTATCTTGAGATACAAAGTGCAATTTCAGGTCATGGATGAACATAAATAGAAAATTCATTCTAACTTCTAGGCTTATAGATTACATTAAAAATATATCATATATGTTCCAAAATAGTTGACTTAGTAGTAAGGATTTTGGAAATCCAACTAATAGTGTATATGGACTAGGAATAAGCTCATGCGAACAGAGAATCATAGATCTCAAGCGTTGTAGCAGCATGGATGCTAAAAGAAAAAGCAAAACAAAACAAAAAAATCAATGTCCTGACACTCTAGTCTATTTTGATGTAGGATAAAACCTGACATTTATTAATCTTTGCTTACATGATAAGACTACAATGCCATAATAAGAGTCACTTTAAATTTGTACTGTGATATGTTGGGCAGAAAATAAAATTTTGGGATTTATGCTATGCAGACAAAATGTCATATCAAGTAACTAAATATCATCTTAACACCTTCGTGAAATTTAAAACTAAAATTCATACAGAGAGACACTTAGACAGGTAGACCAAACAGTGAAAGAAGAAGACTTTTATTTCAGTAGTACACAAGTCTGTACATGGGCTGATAACAGCTCAGGAGAACATGGTAGATAAGTAAGACTCAGAAGAACAAATGTTTCAGAGTATACCATAGCTGTTCTGCCACCATCTCTACAAGGAAGTTTCATTTCATGCTTTGGACTGAGTTTCAATTGTTTTGCACTGGCTTTTGTTAATGTCCATGTACAAAAGAAATCCCATATTTATTTGTTCTACATAGAGGAGGTCTTTGCAGGATATCAAGTGCTCTAACATCTAGATCCTCTCTACAAGTGAAAGGAAAAGAAAAAAAAAAAAAAAAAAAACTTGAAGACTCCAGATAATTTTTCCCTGCACTGGCATGGAAGGAGTGAGTCTGGATTAATGGATCTCCATTTCCTATGTATATATGAAGCTGCAAAAGATTCAAATGAGCTAGAAATATTACATGGACTCTAAGAACCTGTTATTTACAGTCATCTTTGTTGCTATTTATTCTATCTGAATTTTGTCAATCTTTCACACAAATAAGAAAAATGTAAGTGTCGAAATCTGAATACATGTTTATGCAAGATGAATATCAAATTTGTGAGTTAGCAGTTTCCAGCCTATGCTTCAAAAGCGCTGTAAAGCACAACAGGAAGATGTCCATTTATTTACATCTCCTGAACTGTCTGCTGCCACTATCATTGCAATATGATTCCTTCTAATCTTACACAAAATTGGTTATCATCTGCAAAACTTCGAAGTCCTTCCTTAATATGTCATGTTAGTGGAACTTTTTTTTTTAATTCTTTTACCAAGAGTAGTAAACTCTGTTTTGTTTTATTTTGTTTTTTCAATTAATTTACTGAGAACAGATAATAGAGCCCAGTAGAACAAAAGTTATTTCACCAGAAGGATAATGTATGTATCTAGAGCATTCTGAGAAAAATCCTTGGGTCAATTCTGCAAAGCATTATTGCACTGGAAGTGGTGAAAATGGAATACCCTGCTCCAGCATGCAGCATGATGCCTCTATTAATAATCTTGATTATACAAAATTCTAACAAAATTTGTGTCACACGTTCCACATGAAAAAAAAAGCCTCATAACTGCTGTTTTCTCTCACTTTAAAGTGTGTTTATATATCGATATTTTTTCTTCATTATTTCTTTATGAGACAGCTCATATCTATAACCAACTGCACCACAACATGGGCAACTGGCAGGAAGAGCTGGAAGCCAGAATACTGCTAGAAAATGCTAGAAAGCTACAAGCTAGTTTCCATTACTGAAACTTGGTGGGATGAATTACAGGACTGGAGTGTGGTTATTGATGATTGCAAGCAGTTCAGAAGGGGCAGGGGAGAAAGAATAGGTAAAGGGATTGCCCTCTACATCAAGAAACTGATAGAGTGCAGAGATTTCTCTGAATAATAGCCATGAGCAGGTTGAAGGTAAGAGTTAGAGAGTGGGCATCAAAGAGAAAATCGTGCTTGGTACTCTACTAGAGGCAACTTCCTTGCTCTAGCCACAGGAGGCATTGTGCTTGCAGGCACTTGTCCTGCTGGAGGATTTCAACCATACTGATGTCTGCTGCAAAAGCAGCACAGTGAGCTTCAGGCAGTTCAGGACACCCTTACATGCACTCACCAGTGTGGGATGTATTACTATGCCAGTTGGTCACCCACACAATTGAATTAATCATGGACATTAGGACTGGAGGCAGTCTGGGTTACAGTGGTCATACACTAGAGGAGTTCACAAGAGGAGTCCTGAGGGATAAGGGTCAGGTGAAGAGTAAAGTCTTTAGAGTAAAGAACTTCAGAAAAGCAGAATTTCAGTTGTTTAAGAGTTAATCAACAGGATATCCTGGGGAATCGCCCTCAGGAACAAGGAAGGAGAACAGAGTTGGCAGATCTCTAAGGATGTTTTCCACAGACTGCAAGAGTTCTTGATCCCCAGGTGTCATAAATCAAGAAAGGAGGCAAGGACTGTCATGATTGAGTTGAGGTCTGCTGAGCAAACCAAAGGGCAAGAGGAATAACACAGGCAATGGAAGCAGATGGAGGTATCCTAGAAAGACCATGAGGACATAGCTCAGTTGTGTAGGGATGGGGTCAGGAAGACCAAGGCATGGCTGAAATAGAACTTGACAAGTGATGCAAAGAGTTACAAGAAGGGCTTCTACAGGTATGTCAGCCAGAAAAAGAAGGCAAATGAAAGCATATGTCCCTGACGAGCACAACTGGCAAACATAACAGCTGCGGAGGAGAAGGCTTAACTTAAGAGGAACTTAATTTTTGCCTCAGTTTCACTGGCAGTCTCTCTTCCCACATCCCTTGAGTGGATGGATCACAAGACAGGGGCTGGAGAACCAAAGCCTTTCCTACTCAGATCCGATTCATGACCTGCTTGGTGGCAAAACTAGATTGATTTTCACTAGTGGTCACACGTTTATTCACACACCTACACTTGCTCCAGTTCCTGATACCACTGATACCAAGAAAGGGTACTGCCTTAAAAAGAACTAAACATTTAGCTAAAAAAAAAAAACAACAAACAAACAAACAAAAAAACCCTACCAAACAAAAAAAAAACCAACCAAATAAGTGTTTAGACAATACAGAATATCATATTCAAGGCCACCTGAGGAATCTGAACATGCATAAGTCTGTGGGACCTGATGCCATGCATCCCAGAGTCCTGAGAGACTGATGCAATTGGCGAGTTTCCATACTTGGAAAGTCATATCAGATGAAGTCCCAGGTAACTAGAAAAAGGTAGGCATTGTATCCATCTTTACAAAGGATATGAAGGAGGACCCTGGGAACTACTGATTTTTCAGCCTCACCTCTGTGACTGAGATCATGGAACAGATCCTCCTAGAAGCTCTGCTAAGGCACATGGAGGACAGGGAAGTGCTTAGGCTGCACTAAGGACAAGTCCTGCCTGACCAACCTAGTGGCTTGTGAGGGAGAGACTACATCAAAGAACAAGGTAAGAGCTATGGCTGTCAGCTAGCTAGACTTCTGGAGTGCCTTTGATACTGTCCTCAACAACATCCTCCTCTCTATATTAGAGAGTGATGGGTTTGATGGATGAACTGTGTGATGGACAAGGAATTGAATGTATAGCTGCATCCAGAGGGTAGTGGTCAATGACTCCATGTCCAGATGGACACTGGTGACTAATGTTGTCCCTCAAGGTTTCGTATTTAATATCTTCATTAATAACACAGACAGTAGGATCAAGTGCATCCGCCATTGTTTATACTGGAGACATAGGAACACAGGATTAGACAGATATCTTGAAGCACTTATTCTTTTTTCTTGCCATTCAGGAATTCAGCAAACTCAATTTGGAAGACCAACTGAGAGGTTTATGGTATTTTTTCCCCCAGTACTCCACTGACATCACAGTTAATAATGATTATTTTAATATACAGTGACCTTTATTCAATTAAATATTAACTTTATCAGCAAGTTGCATGCTGTACAATCCATCTGTCCTTAGGCAACAGATAAAGAAATCATGAAAGCCTAGACAGTTCCTGACTTCAATCTCTAACTTTTATCTGAGAAAGTTTTTCTATATCCAAGAATATGAAATGAAAGATAAAATACAAGGATTAAAGTTCAGAGGTGGCAGTGACGGTTTAAGATGAAACAGGAATAGAGAAAGTAAAATAACAAAAAAAAAACAACTTTGTAAATAGAATATTTTGTTGCATTAACTATTATTACTGATTTAAGAATTGGAAATGCAGTTTCTGCTCCATGAGGTGAGAGCATTAAAGACTTCAATACCGTTGATTCTGGTTGTAATGTTCAGCACAGTTTTGAGGAAAGCACCATGAAATGAAAAAAACATCTTGAAATATTGTTATTTAGCTGGATGACACAGAGACAATTTTTATACATACGTATATGTCTCTTTTTCTTGGTCCATGTAACCTCAGAGTGAGCCACATATATAATTAAATATAATGATTAGTTTCATACAAGCACTTGAAGAGAAGCGCAGCCGTGCTTGCTTCCTTCATACTTGTGACAAACTTCTGTTATAAACTGGGTTTATTTGTTTTAGTTTTATAGACATAGCAATGTAAATGCAAGGAGATTGTAATATTTAGACAACTATTTTTTAACAGATATTGGAATCCACTGATTTATGAAGAAAATGGAGTCTGTCCATAGGTTCTATCTTTCCCTCTCTTCTCTCCTCTTCATACACTGATCACTGATTTTTTGCTTTCACTTCTCCCTCCCTGATTAATAGAAGGCCATGACACTGTCAACCTCTATCTTAACAGTACATTCTTCTTTAACTTTTGTCTTATATTTAACCTTCCTTAAATCTCTTTTGATATAATCTGTGATCATTTTTGATATCATTGTTCATCTGAATGAGGAGGAAAATTGCAATGAAACAACTTTCTTATACACTCTCAAAAAAATGGAAACTTTCTGCACGTGTTAAACCATATTAAAATCCTGTCAAAATCACTTTGGTCGAGAGTGCAAATGTCTGATATGTTACCAAATCACTGGTTAATTTTCAGGTCACAGAAATGAATAAAGTGGCCTTAATTAATGTCAACCTCCATTCAGTTTCCAACATTTCCCCCACCAAATAATGACTGTGTTTACGTCGCTTTTTATTTTATAAATATGATTCAACATGAGAATGTACAGAATGCTGCTGACATTGTTGTTAGGTGTTTCTAAGTGTTGACCCAGAATCCCAAGGCCAAAAGGGAACTGACCTTATGAAGATCCAAGGATTTATCATTGCCTAAGTATAATCTTAAAATTTTAACAAACACACGCAATTGCTTAGATTAGTCGAGCTGCAATATTATTAATATATTCCAAATGACTACAGAAAACTTTGGAATCTGAAATGTGTCAACAAACATGTTAATATTCATGTTTAACAAGCACAATAACAATATGAAGTTCAATTATTTGTCTTTTTCACTATCTTAAATTCTTGTGATGTTAGATGTTACTGCCTAATTAGAACAACTATAGAGATAAGACTTTCCACTTGCTACTCATTTACACATTCTAGTAAAGTTAATTCATGTCATGGGATAAATCCTTTTTATCCAAACTCAATATCATGTGTTTGTGAAGATTCATTATCAGTGGTTTAATATGCTTAATCAATTCCAAAAAAACTCAAATGTCAAAGAAATTTTTATGAAAACACATATACGCAGATAAACTGCAAAGGGTCTTTTATCCATATTTATCATTACAAGCAGCAGTCTGATTATTATCTGAAGATAGTTCATTCACTGAAGCATAAATACAATTTATGTGATGATGAAGTATGGCTTTCAAACCCGGAAACTTCCATAATTCATAAGTTTTCTTCATGGGTTGTGTTTTTACTCACAGTACAAATGAACTTTAAATCTACTTTTTTATCTAGGAACGCTTAAAATCCTCTAAGGGAGTAGCAAAATCCTCAAAAAAACTGTGAAAGATTTTATCTAAAATTTTTGGAGTCTTTCTTTCTGTTTACTAGATTGAAAACTGTGGTTGCATAACAAGATTTAATTGTCTTGACCAAAAGTTTCAGGTTTTCCCCAATTCAAGAACTAGAGATACTACCAGGCACCATTTACACACAGAGAGACAGACAGACAGACCGACAGACAGACAGACACACACACACACACAGACACATACAGATTAAAATAAAAAAAAAGAAAAAAATCCATCCAGAACATAGACTGATGACATCAAGGGGATAGATGAATTCAGTTGCTGACTATGTTTAATTATTGAATAATAATATTCTGTTTAATTTTGTCCACACAAACATAATGGCCTCCTAATACTGATTAAAAATAACATTGCAATATTTCTGAGAGTTTATAATTGATTTGTGTAATGTAAATATAATGTGTAATATAAATTACAAAATAGTGACATATTCCCTCCTGTTTTATAAATCATAGCAGGGAAAAATTAAATCTTCCAGAAGTTAAAGACTGAACAGGAAGAGTAAAGGATACTTGATTCTTCCTCATGCATTTTTCCAAAATTTAGTATTTTCAAAACTGTGCAGATATGTCTGCCTTTCACTGAAGATGTCAGTTATTTTTATTACTGTTATTTCTATCCACTACTTCTGTGTGCATCCTCCACCCACACAAACACTTATGTATGTAAACACACACACACACACACATATAATTAATTGGGAGGCACACTCATTGTAACTAAATTATCATAGTTCCAAAGAAGTTAACTGGGCTGAAGCTGATTACACCAATTAGTTTGGATAGAGACAACTAAATATAAAGTTACACATGTACTTCTAATCTAAATATGCTGTAATTTAAGATAAATAACATGATTTTTAAAATTCTGGCATCCCCTGGACCAATGTACGGATTAACCTATGAGCTCATGCTACTTTTCCGAAAGTTGAAACTGTAATTAAAGTTTTTTTTATTCCTGTCAAAAAGACAGCAGTGAATCACCTTAAATAATTTTTCTGTTTGTAAGAAATGTTTTTTAAATCATTTTGTATTTGTAAAACCCTATCAAAATATAGCTTTTTTATCTGTTCACAGAAAGAAATTTAATATAAAAGTTGACAGTATCTGTCATTTTAAGAGAAAAACTGGACAAAGTGCTAAGCGGTTAAACTCAGTGAGTATTTTTTTTTTTTAATTAAAATAGATTTTAAGACATATTTCTACATTGCTGCCTTACTAGACATACCTTTATTTTTAATACCTCTGAATTAAGTGGAAACCATAACTATATTTTCCTGCATTATAGTCTAATTATTAGCAGAAAATAACCATTGAATGGCAAGAGATTAATTGGTAAAATAATTATTTTTTTTCAATTAAATCTTAGGAAGAAAAGGTTCTTCCTAACTCAGAGACATTTCCGTATTTTTGTTTTTCAGTAAGATAAAATTCATTTTTAACCTCATTGGAATTCCTAACCATAAGAAATTTTATTAGAAAAAGTAAAGAATAAGGTCATTCTGTCCTCTCCATAAAGAAGATTAAATAGCTACTATATAAAAGCATTAGAGATGAGATTACCTTGAGATTCACTGAGAAACTTCAGACATCCCATAACAAATTTGCTCCAAAACTGTGTAGATAATACACAAACAAACAGGACAGATCTGCTCTTCTGAATAAAAGAACAGCAAGATGTATCACTGAATCCAAACTTAATGCACAAGGACATTTTCTTTTCTGAATACTGTTGAAATTGAGCATGCAATTTAAAAAGCCTCATACTAGTAATGAAAAGTGAGCTGCTTATTCACAATAACTATGAAAACCAAAAGACAATTTTGGTAATATTGAAATAATTCTGTACATAAATAAATTTTCAAACTAGTTCATATGTAAAACACATTAAAGCAAAGAAAAAAAAAGATTATTTTTACTTTAACTGCTGGGGATAAATGAAGAAACCTTCAGGTGTATATACAGCATTCTGCTGCTGGGAACACAATGTTCGTGATTAATGCTCAGCATCTCTTAGTTTTCATCCTGTTTTTGCAGGTAAACTGCCAATTTATTGGATCATCACTTGCAAGACCATAAATTCAGAGCATGATTTATATGTTTGGTAGCTACACTGAGTTTCAGTTAATAAAAACAGCAGAGCGGTTTTTTGAAAACTTTAATTGCTTCATATATATATTATGAATAACTACAGTAGTTTGATTTTGCAGGTGAGGAAAGTAAAATGCAAACATATTTTTTCACACGCTTGGCTGTTTGGGCCCTGCTAAAATGCCTGTGTTAGGAGAGAGGTTTCTCTGTTTCACTGAGGCAGTGCAATGCACTGCACTGAGAAGTAGCAGCGTGTAGTGCCATCGTATATCAGAAACTCAGGATCCCAGTTGTCTTTCCTAGTCCTTAAGCAAGTGCCCTGCCATCACAGAGGGAAGTAAAAATCTCCATCTCCTCTCTACGTGAAGGCAGCACACAGGTGAATTTAGCAGCCCACACCTTAAACACAGACACATAGGCATGATTGCCCATCTGTTTGAAACTACCCCTTCTCTCCTGGCTGTTCTTTCTCTTTGCATTCACTTCAACAGACAGAGAAGTTCAAGTCAGCTCTAATTTAGACACATCACTTAGGTGCCTGGGCTACCTGAGAACAGTCCTGTCAGAAGTGACTTGTGAAGGAGACACACTGAATTAAGTTTGTGCTGCTGACTTCAGGAGAGATCTCAGACTCTCTCACAGATGCCGAAACTGCTTATGACTCAGCTCTGGGTCAGAGCCAAGTACTCATCCACAATGCTTGGGTTTCCAGGGAAATGAAAGATGAACTCAGAGGCTAACTCTCTGAATTTATGAAGACATATCATCTAAAATAAAACCTAAGACAACTGTAGTGAATCACTGTAGAGCTATATATTGTGACTTCTGGCTGTTTTCTTTCCCCTTGAACAAACTGCAGCTATTAAAATAGTATTAAGAATGGAAAAATGTAAATAGTTCCTAAAGAGAAAGAAGGCTACCAGTTCTTGAAAATATTTTTAATAAAGACTATATAAATTAACATATTTTAGGTGTGTTTTTAAGTAGCTCAATATTTAAAGCCCCTTATTAAAAAGAAAAAAAAATAGTCTTAGGTCATAGATCATGTTCCTGATGAATACATAACATTTTTGTTTAATGAGATACATTTTCCATATTTCAGCCTCTGAGTTTATGCAAAATAATTGTTAAATATTAAAAAAAGGAATACAGGAAAACAATGTAGCTTAAACTTGACATATCATTATCCAGATCAAATTCCAGACAGTGCTGAGGCTGTGCTTGTAGGCAAAATGTGGGGATAATATTAAGCTTGGTAAGACCTGCCTTATAAGAACAGCCTCAGGAAAGAATTGCAACTGCAAGATTCTCAGTCCTATACCTACTATTTTTCAAAAGTTACAGTCAAAGGTTGATATGAAACTTCAGTATAGCCTAGTTTGAGGATGGATCACTACAGTATTTTTACCTTTTTGAAACTCTAGGTCGTTGAGTAAGTGAACATTTATTATTCAAGTGTTGCACTTCCATTTCTTCTTCAGAGGGCACACACTCTCCCTGGACCAGCTTTTGTTATAAAAGCAAAATAAACCTCATTAAACAGATATTTTTAACATTTTATCCTTCATTAGTTACAGTATCTTCTCATATACACCTTATTCTAGGTGTGAATTTTATTTGGTTGGTTTTTGTCAATAGCTCATCATAATTGCACTGCTTAAGCCTCCAATCCATATATTTTTATGTCAGCATGTCATTACAGAATGTAATATATATGATAATGGTGCAAAGCGTGACTAGTAAGCTCCTTCTTGTCATCAAATTTGAGATACTACCAAGCCATCCACCACTGTTTTGTTGCAGAAAGATTATCCAAATGCTAGAAGGGCCAGTACTTAATGCATCCCAGTCATAGAAAAAACATCTTACTGTTTCCTTACTGTTTCCTTTAGGTGGTTGAAACTACATTTGCCAAATATTTTTTTCCATGCGTCTTACCTTTCTTATCTCAGAGGCCCAGAGTATAATTTAGCATAACATTTTAAAAGTGATTTATGTACCTAGGAGCCTGAATCTCAGAGGAAAATAATGATCCTAGGATCATAAATTATTTGGCCTTTTGAAAGCCTAAATTCTTGCCTCCTCAGTGTAGAGAGAGTAAGGACACAGCCTTTGTTTTATGCAACTAGAAAATTAATAGGCATCTTCTTATAGAAGAGGAGATATTTTCGTAATTGGTCTTACTATAACTGTGAAGCAAGCAACCAGCAAAATCGTGGGAACATATTTTTGCCCCTATGTCATGTCAGCCAAGGGGAGCTGAGTCATCACCACAGGAGACAAAACTTATCATAGCTTTTCATATTGGCCCAACTACACAGAGCACTTACTCATTAACATTAAAAAAATGGAGAACCACCTTGCTAGATGAGCTAAACTCTTTCATATCTCCTGAGAACTGACATGATGTTTTTCAAAGGTAAATCTTGTCACTTTGAGGAATGGACAGCCTAGAATCAGCAGCTCACACTGAATTTCCCAGCCTCATGTTTTTTAAAGGTTTCATATGAGCTACTATCATCATTGAAACAAGCCTCTTCATTTGTCTTGTTATTGACATTTAGAGATTCAGAGTAGTCATTATCTACTTCTAATTCAGAAAAGCCCTACATTTTGTAATCTTTAAACAATCTTCCCTATGAGCTTAGTCTTGTGCAGATCAAAAGAGAAAAATGTAAAAAAAGAACACTGAAAACATCTACAATGAACTTCTCAGAAGCATAAACACATCTGTTGCTTCCTGTTGGCTCCAAAACAGCTTTCATTTTTCTTTTGCTTTACACTTAAAAAATTTTTCACATCTAATAGTTGCAAAACAGCATTCACACCATAGTCTTACCTCTGATTCACATATTACAGTTTATAACACCATAGATAATCCCTGTTGAGGGACCTCCACCAACCCAGGAGAAATCTCTTGACCATATCCAGCTCTGAATGAAGACATTTACTAATATGTGACACTGGCTTCATAGAAAGGAATGGAAATAAGAAATCAAAAATACTCTTTGCTCTTCATCTGAAGGGAGTTATTCAGGTATTGGTCAGCTGTCAGACGTACAATAATCAACACAGCATGGGCACAGGCCTGAGCCTCTTTATTTCAGTAGTTCACTGAAATTGAAGTTGTCCTCTAAGACAGAATTCTCCTCTAAGATGATCTGAGTAGAAGCACTTTTTGGTTTTTAATCTGAAAACCATATTCCACCTCATTAGATATTCAGATATCTGTTCTCCATTATCTCCAATTACCACTGTTACATTAAATTCAGCCAAGATGCCATATATATATGTTTATATATATTTACATAAGTATATATTTATAAATTTATATGTATTTATATATATCCAAATATTACTGTTGTCATAAAAAGTTTTAATGATAAGGCATTTTTTTATAAATAATTACTTGTTACTTTCCTCATTTAACTTCATGCTGATGCAGTAATGATTTTAAGAAAGATATTTCATTAAAATAGGAGCCAATGAAAGTGGCAGTGAATGCTGGATAATTGTGCTTGATATCTTTTAAATAGTAGTTTTATTTATGGTTAGAAATTTGCTAAGGATGTTTCTTTATACTGAAATATTTATGATTTAAATCCATATAAGTACTCCCTTGCTCTTTCTGTGGCTTCAAAGCATTTAAACTAAAGTCATTATTTAGGCATCGGCAGTATTGGAAACATGAGAAAGCTAACTTTCTAAAGAATCAGAGTTCTTCTTTTAAGGAGAAATTTTGGATGTTATAGATCAAAATGTTTTCCCTTGGTAGCATCATGCTGGAAAAGAAATACAAAATATCACAGAGATTCATGGGTCTGCAGAGAAATTTGTCTGGCTAAAGTTCCTATAGATTGGGATCATCCAGTATGTGATGTGTGTATATTCTCTGGCCTATATCAACAAAAAGAGTTTACAATTAAAAATATTAGAAAGGGTTCAAACCATCTTATTTCAGATTAAAACCTCCCAAAGACAACAGGATCTCAGTGGTCTCAGTGGTTTACCAGTACAGG
>WBND01000072.1:1396118-1409742 GCA_013398595.1 Tychaedon coryphoeus
AGGGTTCAAACCATCTTATTTCAGATTAAAACCTCAAAAAAAAAACAGGAAATCAGTGGTCTCAGTGGTTTACCAAAAAAAAAAAAAAAAAAAAAAAAAGAAAAAAAAAAAAAGAAAAATCAAGATAAATAAGGGGTTTTTTGAGCACTGTTTAAAATCTGTTTAGTTGTTCAGATCCTTGTCTCTCTATGGAAAATTTGAATAAAATTTTAAAGTGTAAACCATAAGTAAGTACCAGTAGATGCAACTAGGAAGAAAAATACTGTTCTATATGAAGGCTTCTATTATGTGCTCAGCTTTTTTCAACATGTGTGTCACAGAGAAGTTATTTAAGTTTTAAATATCAAATATTATGTTAAATATTTTACTTACTTCTGGGTTTTAATTTTGTTATTAGGAAATGCATGTTAGGTTACAAGGAACTCTGACTCACAGATAAATCTGATTGTTGAACACAATGCCTTCTGAATGAACACATTCTGACCAAGTACAAAGAAAGAAAAAAGCATATTTTGCTACAGATAATTTAACTTAGATTAACACTTGACTTCAAGAAAGCAATGAACTCCAGCACACTCCCTGTATTTCATGCTCGTCACTCCACTCTCAGTTAGCCCTCAGTACTCTGAATCAGAGTGCACAGGTCTCCAAATATGTCAATCACGCCATACTCCTTATTCAGGATTTGTCAAAAATCCCAAGCCTTGTCTGTAGTGTCCCTTAGACAAATAATTTTATCCTGGATTTATGCATATTGATTTCTAAGCCATTCTGGTTGCCTCTAAGAAACACATATTCAAGGGCAAAAAAAACCCCTGAGATTGAATGGTGTTACCTAAATAAAATATTAACTAAACTTCGCACTACCTTCTGAAAAGAAGTGGAACGTCTTGCATCCTCGAACACATAGATGTTAAAAGTCTGTTCCAAAAGAGAAACAACCTGGGCTCCCAGTCAGTTTCATCTCTCTCTGACCATTCTGGGTTGATGTTTGCTAGTCATCACACACCCACTTACACAGCTGCACTTGCCCCAATAGCTGGCAGCATGGGCACATGAATCTCTGCCAGGGTCCCACTCTAGCTGTTGGCACATTAGCGCATTTCACTCCCTCCAATTCTTGGCACTCTGACTCCATGGCCTGCTGAGGTGTGGGCTGACTGTAGGGGTGACCCTCAGACTCTGTTCCTCATTTTCTGCTCAATACTGAATGAGAGTCCTTCCACTGCAAAAGGAATTAGAATAGCATTTAAAAGTCAGAGCAGACTGTGCCGGTAACATGCCAAGCATTGCCAGACAAACAGCCATGGGTTTACATGGAATCAAGGCCTTTATCACCAAGTTCTTTTTTTTGGTCTTATACAAAGCAGCAACTTCCCTCCCTTTCCTAACCCTCAATTTCTCTAAGCATCCCACAGTATATCTTGCACTGTCCAAAATTCTCTTCCCCTGTATCCCATAATGTGTACTGTACCTCTAGGCAGTGACCTCTGCACAGTCCTAAGGGAACTCTGAAGAGCTGTTCCCTGACTCTTCCTGATGGGTGTCACACCTGGGCCAGAGCCTGGGAGTCTGTATGTATATTTATACACTTGGACATGCAAATTTCTCGGTTCCACCCAATGTCTTCAAGTCAATAGTTACAGACAGATGGAGATTTAGAAAGAAGCACCTACAAGAGAGACTGAACTCATCCTGATACAGAACTATTGTCCTTTCCTCTTTGTGATTTTAACTAAAGAAAAAGCAGATGTAGAGTGCTGCATGAAGCAGCTGGAAATCAATTTTCAACCTGAAAGCTGATGATCAATAATACTTTTCACACCTGAGAAGCTGAAGGCTGAGGGACTAAGCTTTCTCTCTGGATAACCAAGGCATCCATCCTATCAGTATGATCCACCACAATCTTCCTTTTGGTTAATACAATGTATTCTTTACGTTTTATTTGAATATGTGTTTTGTGGCTACAATATAGCCTAGTCTTTGCTCTACAGACCCTATGGGTAAAGAGCAATGGGATTCTATACTTCTGAGACTCATTATAGGAACTTCTTCCGCAGATTCTAGTACATTCTAGTACTTCTGAAAATCTTTCTAATATCCAAATGTTCATTTTCTTAGTGGTTCATTTTTTCTCCAGACAACCTACAACACAATGGTCTGTACAACAGTGTGTCACATTGATATAATCAGGGGAATAATATATGTGACCCAAAGGCTTTTTGTTCCCTGCAGCAGTTCTCCTGGTAATATCCCTGCAGTAATTATGAAGAATATGCAATGATGTTCAGAGATACTCTTTCCGCTGACACCCTGGGGAATTCTACAGGGACATGTCCTTGGACTTTTAACTAGATTGATGTCCTACAGCTCTTTTTTTAGCATAGTGTATGTGGATAATTTTTTATTCTAATGTCTGTGGAGCTCTTCAGAAGTGATGCCCTTGAACCCCTGTCAAAAGGATTCCCTGAAGGCCTGGTGTTAGACAAGCATGGTTTGTCCCAAATCTTTCAGAGAAATGAGTTTATCACTCTTGGAGGTTTTACTCCTGCAGTGAATATTTTCTCGGGATTTTAGAATGACAATGCCTCTGAGAATATTCCAAGTTGTTGTTTTGTCACTTCTATTAGTTGCATTAATAAAGGTTTTCCCCTTGTCATTCTCCAACACTTACACTAACTATTCCTTTCTTTTAGAAAAGCTCTAGTGTATTCCACATCTGATGTCACAATCTTATCCAAGACTACTTTATATTAGCTGAGTATAGGCAGCATAGCAATGATGTTGCATATGTATCTGATCAATGTATCATATGTAACTGTGAAAATACACCAATGCTGGTGTAATGGAGGTCACTGAGAGCAACTTACAAGTCAGAATCAAATGAAATCAGGGGAGATCTGTGGCTTGGGCTATACAAGCTCACCATTTTATAGCTGGGTGCAGAATCATACCGCAAAAAGTGAGAAGAACATATTGCTCTTTCCATGCTATGAAGAATAAAAATTAAAAAAAAAATAATAATTGTGAGGAGTTACAGTGATTAGAGATTGTGTCTCAATTTTTCTTTTCAAAATGCTTCCTGTGGTAACACTCAGAAGAAATTCTGCAGCTACTCTGTCAGAAAGCTGGAGGAAAAAAATGGACAGTGAGCCTTCTAGGATAAAACAATATGGATCATAAATGCTTTGCCTGAATTACTATTTGTCTTTTGACTTCTGCCTCTTGCAATCTTACTAAAATATAATATTCTTGTATGTATTGCACGCAGATATACACACTTTTTTTTTTAAATAATAACTTTTTATTTTTCCTTAAAAGAAGTAAAATCTCAACCTCTCTGCTTTTCACCTAAAGCCACAAGAATCACTACCATGTTCAGAAAATTCCTATCATTGCCTGACATAACTTTCCACATCCTTTCTCTACTACAGAATGCAACTTGATTGAAATCAGTCTGTAGGGACTTCTGTTCTTATCTACCTGCAGGATTTTCTTTAAAGATAGAGATAATTAGGCTGTCTAATGCAAAAGAAATTATACAGTGTTCTGATCTCATGTCTGTCCAGGGCATCTGTGTTCTAATCTTTAATCCAGGCATTCTACCCATTCTTCCTCTGGTTAGTCTATTTATGTGTGTACCAGGTAAATCCAAAGACTTGTAAGATTAGTGAAGATTTACGACATGGTAGAAATTATCTCACCTGTTCACAGGGCCTGAGAGAAATATGATCATGTGGAAATTTTATTTCAGAACCACAAAGAAATTACCTAGTTTAAAACTCATATACAACAAATGTAGCATTAGTTAAATCAGAGCACACAAATTACCTGAGATAAAACATTTAGAAAATATTAATGTTTTAACTGTTACATTTTGACATTTAGCAAGGAGTGTTTTAGTGGAAACAATCTTACAGGACTGGCAAAATAGCAATGTGTTAAGATATTAATAATAATCCTTGTGCTTCAAAAACTCTTCATAAATTTCATTTGAAGACATTCACTCTTTTAACTGTAAAAAAACCCTACATTAAATTGTGGGTAAATACACGCTGACATGCATACAAAACTGAAATGTCTTAACAATAGCTTGATTCCACACCTTCTAAAAGGCTTTTGAAAATATAGTTTTCTTTTTTGCTCCTAGCTCAATGGTTATTTCTGCAGATGCAATATTTTTTAGAGCTTCTGAAATGGAAAATCAACACTGTAAGGTTGTAAAGAGCTCCCTGTTGCCCTGGTGATTTACCATTGCATGCAATTCAACTTTTTATTTTTTTTTTATTTTTTTTTTTTTTGTATATAGTGCTGTATTAATGTATTAATACTTCTGCATGGGCCATAGGGGGGAAAACATTATTTGCAATGTGACTGAAACAGTAGTCTATAACAAAGTGCTGCATGGGGTGCTGAAGGTATAATGGTTGATGTTCATTCACATAACTTGCTAACATTAAAGCTCATAATATTCTTTGAGACGTAAAGTGCCTATGCAAGTCAATGGATCAGTCTGCCTTCCTTCTCTTGAATTATAAAATGTGGAAAAGAAATACTGTTCAGTTTTCCTTTATCCTGACAATTTTCAAAATTAGGATCCACAAATAGCCTTGATAGCTATGCTAGTGCATTATCAATTCATGTGACCCAACATGCCATTACATGTTTCCACAATGCAATACAGCCAGTAAAACCACACTAAGAAACAGACATATTTAAAGACATTGATTTTTATAGGTTATTATGCAGCCGTGTCAAGTCTGACACAGTGGACACAAAACTTGTGTGTCACTGCTGGGAAGCCTTCCCACCATGGTTCAATTGCTGCTCTCTCTGCACATCATGTAGAAGATGATCTGCATGTAGGAAAGCCTTTGAGATTCCCTGTGCTAGAGGAGACAGATCCTGTATGACACTTGAGAGCTTCTTTCCTTGTTGCCATGTCAGTTTGTGTACTTTTCACGAAGCAGTTGCAAGATAAAATTTACAGGAAAATCCATGAGACTTGGGACAAGAAGCCACATATGCATTTTAAGAGAAAGGTCTGCTGATACTCCAGAGCATGTTCTCTTTCAAATTATGTTTCAAAGTAAAAACAAAACTCCATATTTGTTTAGTAGTCACATCCATAGCTATATCAGGGTCTTGACCTGACCTGAACTTTGACCCAGATGCTTTGAACTGAAATCTCTGGCTTTCACAACTTAGCAAGTATTTCTTACTGGCTACCCCTTATCAGCTGTATTCTGCTGCTTTGATATTTCAGCCTCAGGCGAAATGTTCTTTCTAAACATTGTAACTAGGTTTAAATTGTTATTTCTAATTCTTTCCACACAATGCATAGGAAACAAAGGTATCTCTACTGTGAATATTTTATTTTCTGAATATAGGCTAAAAACTCCACAATTGTTTTTAGTCATTTAAGTAAGCAGATAACCAAGGCATATATGAATGTGCTTAGAATAAAAATACCAGATTTTTCTTTCTGATCGCAAGAAATGTGTTAAAGGTCAAGGCAAAATATTTTTTAATTGTTTTTGTTCGAGCCATGTTTTAGAGGCAAAACATAATAAAATAACATTATAAATCTGTAACAATGCTTCCATGTAGTATTTTTTCTTTATTATAACTAGCCCATGACTTGAAGATATGAAGAATTATGTTGCATTTTATAAATAATTTTATAAATCTCAGAATTTTTCTTATATGCTGAAACTACCAACATTTCTTGAAGATTTTTTTTTAAACCTTTTGTGTTTATTTAGTTATTAAGTTGATGAAGTTCAGCATTTATGAACTGGAAAAGGAAATTTGATTTTCATAGGTTGGGCTGACCTTAAAATTTAAAGCACAGCAGCATGACAAAAGAAGTCAACACCTGAACAGTACAAAGATAAAAAATGATGATTTGCTTTATTAAAAAGTTAGCCTTATTCTCACACCTTGTATATTGTGAATGACAACCATTATGCATAAATTATGAAAATGCTTGCATAATCATAATTTGATAAATTGCTAGAGTAGCTTAATTTTTTTTTTTTTTTTTTTTTTAATGCTATGGTAGTAACCAGAGTTAAGAAATTGACACTACAAACATCAGTGAAAACAGTGAACTACGGTACACAATCAAATAATATTTACACAAGTGGAAAAAAATGGGTTTTTGTGCATCTGCACATTCCAAATAAAAATTCAGTTCACGAGGATGAAGTTTATGAAAATGTGGAATAACGTTGAGGCTGAGAGCATTTCTGTCTTTTCTTCTTTATTTCTTCTTTTCTTTTCTTTTTTAAATCTTTTCCTCTGTTAAGGGATATCCTTGCAATAATGTCCTACTACATTGGCAAAATATCTTGACAAGGGTTTACTATTGCTGTCATAAAGATTTAGTTTGGCATGAAGTAGAGCAAAGACTTTTTGGGTTTACCCAGAATAAACTCCAATGTGACTTCTTTCTGCTTAAGAAGAGTAATAACACTTTTTTACAAAATTTTTAGTAAGTAGATTTACATAATGATGTCAATATAAATATCCAAGTTGCTCTGTCACTTCCACAAAGCAAGCAAGGGAACATGGTGTCAGTTGCCAGGAATTTCTGTGTCAAGGGATTAATTTTGTTCAGTAAATAGTGCGTTGCTTTCTTTCACGTACAGGAATTTACACAATCTTTAAAAGTATAGCAGATTATGTCGTGCAAGAGTGGAAGTTATAAAGACAAGTTATTAGCTAAATAATTTTGTGCCTGGAAATAATAGTTCCAAGGTGTATTTTTTTAAGATAATGAGGTTTCTATAAGATAGTGAAATATTAAAAGAAACATCTATAATCAACCAAACAAAGATATAGTGGAGCTCAAAAAAAGATCATACAGAGCCAAAAAAAGAAGGAAAACTCCGAAATAGGTGTTTTGTTATGTATTACAGTTAGAGTGACAATCTGCAAGAAATCTTGTAAAAGATTTCATAAAATATTTTAATTTATTTTTCTTAAAAAAAAAAAAAAAAAAAAAGAAAAGGAACATAACTATAGTACTTGCATGTAAAGTTGGTTTAGTCTAAGATATGCAGGAAAAAATCTCCACCAAGATGCACTGATGATACTTATCTTTCTTACAGGTTTGTATCATGGTATTTAAAGGTTTGTTCTTTTCTCATTGGTTTTACATGAATCTTTGTAGAACAGGAAATTTGTATTTATCAAGGCAATTAGTATTACTTGCTTTAAAGTCAAATAATACAAAACAGTGTCTGCAGAAGAAAGTCATTGAGTTATATGCATGGAACATCAGTGCAGAAGGGGACAAGGAACAGTAACCTTTCATACTTTTTAAAAACTCACTGGCAAAAGCTATTAGATACTGTAGGATAAGCTAGAAATACAGATTTTAGGATGAGGTGATCAAGAGGGTAATACTGTTTCTTGAGACACCATAATATCTGGAGAGAGAGCACACTGTTCCCCAAAGCAAACAGTATGGTTGTCCTTTTAAAATAACTTGGCAGTTACAGACTCTTCATTAAATCCATTGTTGCTGACACTAAAGTACTTCCAAAGCAGTTAATGATTGCTAGAAAATTAAGTCAGTCTGGAAAGTAGAAGGTGGAAGCTGTCACCTTCAGTACAGAGCAGTGCAGCAGTTACAATGTAAGGGGCGAGGTCAAAGTAAAATGCCAATCCTTTCACTGTGTGATTGGTAAGACCTGGAGTACAGTACTTTGAAATGGGTTTAGTAGTTATACTAATGTAAGCAAAACGTACGGCCCTGAAAAAACACATTAGATTACAGCCATAAAGATTTCAGGAGGTCTATGATTTCAAAGTATGCATTTGATTTTAACTTCCATGCCCTCTATACCAATTATTTTTCTTTTTGATTAACCAGGGATCCTCATTTATAAAAGAAACCATTCACTCAGCTCAGATCCATAGACAAGGCAAGAAAAACAGAAAACATTCAGAGCATAGAAAACCTCTCTTGTAGAGATCAATCTCTCCTGCAATTCTTTCTGTCATCAAAGACTTTTTGTCAGGACTGTACTTTTGGTTTAATGCAGGAAAGCTGATGAAAAAATCAGACACTTGAAAGAATAAAGGGAATAAAGAACAGCAGAAAGCATTGAAAATCATTTTGAATGCTCGCTTCGTAAACAAAGCTACAAATGTTCCTTTCTAGTCGATGACTTCAGGGGCTTCTTGCACAAGAAGCAACAAATTCAGCTGACTTTTTATGCTTGTAGAGCAGTGCCAAAATCCCAGTATAGGTTAGTAGAAGAGAGAGATTGATTGACCTGTAGAGCAGCAAGACACAAGGAAGAACAAATGTTCTGTATCTGTTGTCCTTGACATGTTCCAAATCCCCAGTGGTCTGGTCAAGTGAATTATTGCTAAGATGAGAATGCAACAAATCCTGACAATTCTTACTATTGTTAAAATAGTTCATATCTCAGTAAGTGACAGAAAACCAGGCTGTTATGGTTAGTGAAAAAGTTTAGAGCATGAGATATAACTTTGAAGACAGTTTGCTTGTCTTCACATATCTATATGTAAATATACATACATATATATACCATGTTATTTGATAATGTCTTATGCCACTGTTATGCCACTGCTCCTCATTTATGACCATCAGAAAACATTATTTCATTATGCAAAAATATTTAAAAATATTTAAAAAAAGGAAAATGAAAAGAAAGCTGCCTGCAATCTTTCTTTGAAAAAGTAGCAGTAAGAGAGAGTGCTTGGACAAAGAAAAAAAAAATAAAAATGCTGCAGCCACTGTTACTTAGAGGCTCCTGCTTTTTGAGGTAAAAAAGATCAAGAACTCCTCTGTGGTATCCCAAGCAAATTTTTTCTTGTACTTGTTTTTAGAGAAACAAGGTCAGTCTTTCCATATCACTTTCCAAATGAAAGAGGTCTTTTGCTCACCTACCCAACACTATAGAGCTCCTGAGACCACTGCATTATTGATGGGGATGTTGCAGATCTGCATCACAGCTTTGCCCTGTTCTTCAGAATGATTTCAAGGCAATCTGTCCTTTCAGTTTAAGTGTTCTTTCAGTTCTGCCACTTCTTTTTATAAATCCTCAGAAATCTCAAGATTGCTTTCTATTACATAGGAAAGGTTAAAAAATAAAAATCAACCGACTAAAAAAACCCAAACAAATGAACCAAAATTCTTACACAGTGAGAGATAAATTAATGTCTTCCCCAGAAATATGATCAAGCTCTCAATAAATGAAGTATCTTTAAGGCTTTGTGAAAAATAAAAAAACCTGAAGTTTCTCTTAGCTCAGTTTTTTCTCTTTGGCATCAAGTTTTTTTGGCACAGTTGATTTTTGGTTTTTGGGGTTTTTTTGGGTTTTTTTTTTTTTTTTTTTTTTTTTTTTTTTTTTTTTTTTTTTTTTTTTTTTTTTTTTTTTTTTTTTTTTTTTTTTTTTTTTTTGCATGTGACTGTGAACACTAGTAACCACCAGTCATGAGAAAAAGGACAAGATTTGCACCGCAGTTTTCTCAGATACTGACCTATGGGTCTTGAATTGACTTTCAAAGCAATGACTACTCATCCTCACCACTTTCCAAGACTGTTTTAAAACTTTCAAGTTTTCCATTTATTTTTAGCATCAAACCAACATGCATTGCAAGTTGCTTCGCAGAAAGTGACAATCTTTTTAATCAAGGTATCTCTGTGCCAAAGTGATAAAATCCCTGAAAATATCTATAGTAAACATATGAATGGAAAAAAAAAATCAAATTATTTTCATGCAAATAATTCCTTATTTCAGAAACAAATTTCTCTCCAAGGAGATTTTGTATCTATTTTCACTGAATAACAGCAGTCAATATTTTCTGGCAAGGCTAAAATTTCTGCCTTCAGGTGGATGTTTTAACGGCTACAAGCAGGAAAAAATGTACCAATTCTTGGGAAGCCATTCATTGGAGTTTTTGGGTGGTTTCATATCTGAATAAAATATGTGATTAGAAATGACCTTGTATACCTTGTATTTTTTTTCCCATCATTAGTATCTTTCTGCATTGACTATATAGATTTTTTTTTTAATTTTAGTCTTTATATTCCCTCAGTCTTTCTTCTAATTTTAATGTATTACTGCGTCTGCAGAGATCACAGACTAATAAGTTGCAAGAAAAATAATCAACTCATTTTTTACAAAAGAACTGAAAAATGAAGGAAATTATGGCAGTACTTATGATGTGCTAACATAATTAAAAGACTATACAAACAAAAAACTCCCACGCACTAGTAAGATGATGACTTAAATCATGCAGAGGAGAGTTTGCATGTTAAAAATAAACTAATTTAAATAAAATAATATATTTTATCTATTAATCTGAAATTATGAATTTACAAGTCCCTGTCTATACACAAAATACCAAATAGAGTTGTGTTCCTATTTAAGACAGTGGATGAAATGAGAGCTAGGAAAGCAGGAAATTTTTTCTTAATGTATATGTTAACTTGTTCAAATAACCTTTCATATGCAGAGATGGTTTGAAATTTTATCTGGGTGCTGCTGCCTGTACTCTCTTGAGTGTTTTCTCAGAAAGCAACTTATTAACAGTTATGATAAACACCCCAGGAAGATTGACAGAAAATGTACAAACTACCATTGAGAAAAAATTATTTTCATACATCTTCTAAAACTCCCTATTCTCTACCTCCATCTACTGGAGAATTCTTAACAACTAACAGACTGTGAAGGTTTTTCTAATTCTTCCTCAGTTCTTCATCTGTTATTTTCAAGGAAAGCTAAACCCCAGTTTAGGGGAAAAAAAGACTTCAGGCTATCTCTCTCAAAAATAAGTTTTAAACATAATCATTAACTCAATCATTTCTGTTTGGATATAACCATTCTTATAAACATATAAAGTTGTAAAAAATATAGTGACCTAAGTTAGTTAGTAATAATTGTTTTCAAAAAAGACAAAAATGAAAAGCAAACAAACAGTCAAGCAAAACCCCACAGCAATACCTCTTAGGCAACAGAGATTCCCTAGATATCTTCAGCAGAATTGATGAACTTCCCTGAATTCCAAGAATTCCATAAAAGTGAAGGTCTATCTATATTAATAACAAATTAATTTAATGAAGAGTACAGCAAAACAAATAGTTCTGAGGACCCTGACATCCACATTGCAAGCGTTTTCCAGTGTTTCACCCCAATGCAGTCATAGACTGATTCTGTGCACTGAAAACCGTTCAGAAGCTGAAATGACAGCTTTTCTTGGCAGAGTATCATTGGAAAACGCTCGTTGTGTACATTCTGAGAACCCTATGTGGACAGCACTTCAACACAGAGAGTACAGATGAGTAATTCACTCAAAAATGGACAAAAAAGGGAAAAAATGACCCTTCTACTCTGAACTGTAATGTATAATGCAGCCATGCTGAGAGATACCACTACACAAGCAAAGCTAAGCCACTCACAACCTACCTTTTGTTTTGTGTCATTTGAAATTCAGGTTTTGTTTCCCAAAACAAGTCACCATGTCTGCCAACAGCTCCCTTAACAAAGCCCAGCAGCATCACTTTCAGAATAAAACATAGCATTTGCTGCCACCTTGATTTAGTCCTATAGTTGGAAAAGTTGAAACTATATCACTGTTTTTGGACGGAGTGGGAGACCTTTATTATACATCTTCCTAAAGCTCAGACTGCAAGTCCACACCCTCTGTTTTCCAGGCAGGGCCTCCTAGATGACTAGGACACAAGTACTTTGGGTGAGGAAGGGGTGATACCCTGATTACCTCAATTGTTATTATTCCAGTTATGTTTATTTACTGTTGAAATTGATTCACTTTTTCAGAAAGGAAATCCAGGCTCAGAGAATTAGAAAGAAATAGGGGGGGGAAAAGGGAAAAGAAAAAAATTGAGAGTCTCTATAAAAAATGAGTAAGGGTTTTGCTTTTAAGACCCACGAAATAAGAGACTTCTATAGTAAGAGGCATATGAAAGCAATCAAAAATATTGTCATTTTTCTTTGAAGAAAAAATGTCAGTAATTCAACTGAGTTTATTTCACTAGATAATATAGAAAGCCCATCTTTAATTGCAAAAACCTAAGGAATAACCAATTAATAATTACTGATACAGCTTATGGTTTGCATTTTTGTTTACAAGGAAATATTTGAAAGAAATAGAAGCATGTGAAATTATGTAGGAAATACAAGCATATTAGCCAGGTCATATTCCAATTATTCAGAGGCTACTTAATTCACAGAACCTTATGGAACTGTCATTATGTAGAAAAAATTTGTTCTAATTAAAGAGCTGATGGAAAAATCTAGGAAAAATTGTCAAGTATCAAATTGGGTTTTTTTTTTTCTGTTCAGGTAACTTATTAACTGGGTTATTCCACTGCATATCCTAGAGGCTTGAACCTTCAAATTTCCAGATGAAGTACTTAATCTTAGCACTGGGAGCCACTGACTGACCCAATTTCCAAAATCCAGTTTGTAAAGGAAGGTGAGAAACTAGTGTGCTCTGAAACTTCTCTCAGATGCTGATTTAGGATATTGCCAGAATATCCACTTGGGGCTTAGCAGCCACTCAAGCTTTGGAAGTGGAGCTATAACTTACCACTGCTTGCATTAGAAAATTTGATTTTAGTCACTATTTTTATGGTTAGTCACATTACAGAAGCGCTTAAGAATGTGGAGTATGTCCTAGTATTTATCACCCACTTTTTTTTCCTATTCTTTGTAAAAAGACAAGTTTTCAAAAGGCCTGTTTGAGTACAGGAACATCAGTCCTCCAAAGGGAGTGTCACAGATGTCAAATGCACCTTCAACAGGCAGTAACAACCACAATTTACTCCTATCCTTTTGCTCCAGATGCTGTTTTCTTATATTAGCAAGTGCTGCAATTCCTTCACAAATCACTGGGGTCGTGTACTGACCCATACTCCTCTAAATCTACAGACACTGCCATCAATGTAGGCAGACTCAGAGTGAAGAAAGCATCATCAAAGTATAAAAAAGGCAAGAACAGAGGCCATCCTGTTCACTGACTCTCCTTCCAAACCCTCAGCTTTGATTTGAATCTGAAAGCTATTTAGGAGAAAACATTTTTCCTCTTTGACAGTCAAGAAAGTATTCTGTACAATTCATGACTTTTTAGTGACGAGACATTTTGAGATGTTTCTGAAAAGCTGATTAATATGATTGGAGATTTCCCTCTTGGTATAAATGGCTGAGGAAGTTTAAACTAGATTTATGTTGCTTCTTGAAGGTAGTGTGCGAGCTTACTTCCCCTCTCTTTCTTCTTTATTGGTCTACTTAAATGGAAATGCTGAGAAAGCAAGACCATAATTCAGCAATTCACAAGTCATGACATACAAATATATTCTGTCTTACCAAGTATATTGAGGACTTAGGAGCTCAATAGGAGGGATCCAATATCATCAACCTTATCAAGCATTTACATGAGTCTGAAAATGTATTTAATTCTTATATCAGAAAAGTCAACCAAACAAAAAACCTCAACCAAATAACCAAAAAAAAAAAAACCTCAAAAAATAATTCCCCACTTGAATGAACCAACCAACCAACCAATCAACCAATCAACTGAAAAAACCACAGCAAAAAAAAAATAGTAAAATTTTCATTCA
>WBND01000072.1:1415219-1434466 GCA_013398595.1 Tychaedon coryphoeus
TAAATGCCTAACATTGCGTCTTGTTGACTTCACAACATTTTCTCACGTGCTGCATTAGAAAGAACATAACCTATTAATCACATTTAAACATGCACTTAATTATCTTATATTAAAAATGTCTATAAAAACTAATGTGACAATGCTAAAATGCATTTTGTAATTGTAGAAATAAATAGTCATAGTAAAATTGTGAATTTTCTGTATTGCCATAATAACTAAGCTGTCTTTTTCTGGCTGAATTTTGGCTTAGGGTTTAAAACATTAAAATGTATTTTCTTGACCCCATGTCAAGATTCAGTGGAGAGCTGGGATTCAATTTAGTTGCCTGAACACAAACTGTTAATATTTTATGAGACAGTTTAGCCTGTTGGAATAATTCAGAAGGGTTTTACAGCTGTGATGGTCAAATTATAGGAGAGCTGCAACTTTTGGAAAGCGTCTGGAGTCCACAAATGATATACTAGGTTAACATGTGAATTTATGCATGCAACAAGACAGATCTCAAGATCTGGTTTATAGAGAAAGAGGAAGCATAATTTTCAGAAAAGTGCTGTCAAGAATTTAGAGTTAATATAAATAAGATTTTAAGAATCTAATCAGTTTTAATCTGCATCTAATTGTTGTGGAAGATTAAGAAATAATAGTGCAGTTAAACTGTTGTACACACACTTCTTTTATACCCCTCTTCCTTGCTCTTATGTTCACCCTTCCTGGGCTCCTTAGACATCTAAGGCTGGTGGCTTAATTTAGGTTGCATTTGGGAGGGCATTGCCGTTTTCAGTCTCTGGAGTTCTTTGTCAAGAAAATATGACCTTCGTGTTGATGGTTCCTTAATCCTTTCTCTAGAATCCAATTAGGATTATTCTGTCATGCTTGAAAATGCACTTGTAGATCTGTGCTGTTTTCTCACTGGTTTGTCCTTCTGTATTGCACCCAAAGATACTATGGACAGTGTCTTTTACTTATCTTTGATATTATTGCTTTGTTCTCTTTGTTGGTTTCAAATCTGTTTTTTCCCAGCTGGCTGTATGACCTGATGACCTCTGTCAGGCAGCAGAGAAATGGGTCTGCTTCCCAGGAGAAGGAGCATGGAGCCAAGATAACCCCAGCACAGACCCTGCCCTTACTGAGGGGTTGCAGCCCCACAGCAGCAAAACAGGGTCAGAAATGCAGGGCTGATGTCAGCAACAGGTCTCCCCAACAGTCCAAAGATCCTTAGACAAACACAAAGTGAGAATTCACTGCTGAAGTCAACCCAAGACCTCCATCAGCAGGTCAGAAACATCAGAGGGCAGAGCTGGTCAGAGGCAATGGATGCCCAGGCCTAAGCTGAAATGGAGCTTCTGGGTCCATTGTCAGGTTTTCTAGGTAAGGCTGGCCCAACCCACTGAAGCTTAATGGTGCCCTCAAAGCCTTGACACTATAATGAAATCTGTAAATCAATGTGAAAAGATAAATTATGATATCTGCAAGATTTCTAGAGGGGAAATATCCCTTACATAAATACATATGTGCTTCTAGAATACTTAAAAGCAGACATAAGATAAATTTATGGATGCTAATTTGAAGGATTCTGCTTCTAGTTATCATTTCTCTGGAAAGCGTTTTTTTATTGTTGTTTTTTTCTTTTCACATATCGAGCAAATGGTTTTCAAGATTGCAAAAAGTAACAACAAGGTAAGAATGAAAGACATCATGTAGTCCTCAAGATCATCAGCTGATAGTAATAACATAGGATGAGTAAACTGAGATCTCTGTTGTGTTAATTATGATTCTGAATGCTCTTCCCAGAAGTAGAAGCATAGAAATAGAAAAGTATGTGGACTGAATGAAGATACTCATCTACTACAGCATGGACAGGATCATGTTATAGTCAAGATAAAAAAGACATTCTTGGGGACTCAAAGTTCTGAATCCCTAAGGAGAAAAAAAGGTAGTCAGAAGGAAAACAAATGTTTTAGGATAGACACCATCTGATCATCTTCTGTGTGTTTTAGTCTGAGAACACTCACCTCATCTAAATACTCACTAAAAGAACAAGAAATATTTTCTGTTCACCCACATCATAAATTGGATAAGTACGTGTCCATTAATGGAAATAAAATAATCCTGTTTCGTATATGATGGCATCTCTTTATATAAGGTTTCAGCTTTGAAGTACTTTAATATGTGCATGGATTATTACAACAAATTAAAATATTTAATGTGCTTGATTAGTTTCTAGAAAAGATAAGAAAACATACACAACTGTCAGCTAAAAATAGGAAAAGGAGCTGAATATTCTTGTTGAATTACCCTGAACTCAAATTATTCAGTAGCTTGTATAGCATATGAGTAGAAAAGGATATTAAAATGAATAAGTAACATTTAAACTATAATTTACATATGGTAGTCTACAACTGTATTTACCTGGTACTCTTATTTATCATAGTAAAGAGAAGATCCAGTCATCGAAGGCTAATAACTCAATAATGTTTTAAATCATTTAAAATATAATTAAATGAGAACAGTTTGAAAAACATTAAATAATGAAAAGCATATGACAAGTTTTTATTTCACAATGTTTTTCTTACTGAAGGGTAAAAACAATGAAATTGATAGGTGATAAATCTTGACTTTATATTTAAACAGCCAAGTTATATTTAATCATTTATTCTGTTGCAATATTACTGCATGTCATTTGCCAGCTTTTTACATTTCAATGATTTAAGACTTCATAGCTATTTTAAAGGAGATAATGATGGTTTATCTTTCAAGGCCACGTTGGATGGGATATTAAACAACCTGTTCTACTGGAAGGTATCCCTGCTTATAGCAGGGGGATGGAACTAGATAATCTTTAATGACTCTTCCAACCCAAACCAGACTTTCCCATAACCAGTGGTTTACCATGTTTCATAGACTATTGTTATATTGGAAGCATGAAATATATTAATTTGTGGGATATTATGGTTTAGGATGGAGCAGGGTTTAAAGAGGTCAATTTCCCACTCTTAAAGGAGGTTGAGTTTGTAAATCAATCATTTGGTTGCTGTGAAAAAAAATGGTGATCCCTGAAAACAAATTAATTGCTAATAATTAAGTTGTTAACAGGAATTGATTCCAGATGACCTTTACAACATCTTTTCTCTTGGGTTTTGCATGACAGGATAGACTACTGCTTTTACGGTAGCAGTGCACTTCTTCAGATAGCTGCTGGAATTTTGCCAATAGACCCAGTCAGGATTTGACACTGATTGTGATAGGAAACATATAGATATAAAAGAAGCTGTTCCAAAGAGCCTGCAGGTAAATAGAGGGAAGGTAAAGCTGCTGTTCCTCAGTAATGTATAAACCAAATAGGTTATCTAAATCAGTTACTTCATTAGTTATTGATCTTCCCTGTATTTAAAATGTTATTTTCTTCAGTTTTTCGTATTGTATATGAACTGTAATAAATTTATGATTTTTTTCTTGGATAATACTTTTCCCCTAACCATTTGAAATCTGGATTAATCAATAGAGGGGATAAATAATTGTTTTCTAAGTGATTAAATTATACAGAGTTAACTACACATGGGCTGTGAACAGTCAGAAGGCTGGAGAAGTTTGTACATACTTTTAAACTTACCTAAAATAAAATACCTTGGATTCATGGGGCTAAAACTAGAAAAAAAGTAAAACCTGAAAATTTTTGTTTAGCAAATTACAGTTCTCAACAGGAAGAAAAAAATTTCTTCTTCTCTAGTATGTTAAAAATACTGTTTGAATTAGTAAAAATTATCTCAATATTTTGAAATCAATACAAAAATACTCCTAAAATTTTCAGAACTGTCCACTGATGGCATTTTATTTGAGATACACTACCAGGAGAGTGTGGTGTTGAGCTATAAATCTAAGGCAGTCTTGCCTGCCTTCACTGAAAGTTCAGTTTTCACATGAGTCTAGGTGTACTATTTTGTCTAAGAAAGACTCTGAAACTTCCAATTTTGACAAATACTTAGTTCAAAGACTGGGAGGTTTAAAGGCTTTCAAATATACTTTATGTAAATTTTCAGAATGAATAGAGAACAGAAATATTTCTCTGTTGAATTTCCACCCTTCCAACCCCAAAGACCAACATTTGAAAATGAGTCATAATAATATGATTTTATATTATCGATGTATATGCATATTTAGAAAAAGAAATTAAATGAGCACCATGGTTATAAAAAATCATCTAAATTCTCCTTATAATCTTTTTTCTTTTCCTGTTGAATCATTTTCTTTTCATTTAAGTTCTTATTCAGTTACAAAGAAATTACAGATTATGAGTGACAAATGCTATTTGCTGTGGTGGTGTGCAAAATATGGTGATAATAATTTTATGTAATTATAAAAAAGTTCTCATATAAGCTGGAAAATATGGAAGCACTATTATTGTTGCAACTCCTATCAGCTCCCCATTCTTTTCTGGATAAAACAATCTATATCATGGAATCATGTTTACAACCAGGTGACTCCTTTGCTCTGTGCCACCACGTGACTCTCAAGTCAACCACACTGCAACTTAGATACAGCAGCTTCATGCTGAGGATCTGTCATCATGCCTTCAGACTTCTGCAGCTTGATCAGTGCCCTTTCTACTAATTAATAGATTTTTGTAGAATTTACAATTGTAAATGTAAAACATCACTGATCTCTACTTAGAAACTGATCCTCCATGTGTTATCTCTATGATGCAGGATAATAACTAGAAATGAAGAAAACAAGTTTTACAAACTATGAGTATCTCTTGATATTCAGAAGATTTGGTATCAATGTTTTTCTGGTTTTTTTTCTTCCTTTGTAAGTCAAGTGTCAGAAAATAAAAGATGAAAAAAATTAAAATTGCAAGCTAGTAAGGGAAAGGTGTGAGCATGTTCAATGGTAATTTATCACTTAAACTCTTTGGTCAATAGCTTGTGTATAAACAATTTTCTATTAAAAATCCAAATATATAGTTTTATTTCCAATAACTCTGCAGGATCAATATAAGTTTTGGTAGAAATCAATGGGTATTTTTCCTGTTTACTTCAGCATTAGTCTTAATGAGGTTTTAGCAGTTGAAACTCAATCAACCCCACCTGGGTGAAAGTGACACAACTGGACAGCAACAAGACAATACATAGTTAACACAGTCTTTATCTTTGTAACCTTACTCACCTTGCATTATTTTAATCTATATTCAAAAGTTCCAATTCAGACATTCATTGTTATTTATTATAATTTATTTGTTATCTGTATAAATAATAAATGAGTACATTAATGTTCAAGCTCTTGAACAGTTGATACTTCCACAATTAAAAAAGACACAGTTAAAAGCTTGCAGCTATGAAATGCAATTTGTATTTTTAGGAAATTAAAGGATTAGCATAATGCTGACATTGTCAAAAGAATCAAAAAAGAGTTAACTGAAACATAAAAATAGCTAATGTCAAATGTCTGAAAACAAAATGTGGCAGCATTGCTAGAATGAGAAAATACACTGTATTTTTTCCTGCTTACATTCACCAAGCCAATAGAGATTCACTGATTCTAATTATGTTGTTTTAATAGACTAGTGTAGTTCATTTTAATTAAAGTATATTTGCTTGAGCTTCAGTGATTTGTCTGAGCTTTAGTGATTATTCAAGGAACACGTGTTTATGCTGACTGGTTGTAAAAGATGATCGATACTTTGATGACCAATGTACTGGCATCAGTCCTTTGAATTTCAATGCTTGCGTAAGTTGAGATTTAGACAACACAATTATTTGAGTATGTTAGAATAACTGAATTTCAGCCAAAAGACCTGTGATCTTCAAATAAGGTTCTAAAAATGTTTACTCTTTGGTCCATGTTCTAGCTGGAAGCTCACTCAAAGCATCCAGTGCTTTGAAAGTTACATCCTTTGGTAATTGAAATACTTTCTTTAAGATAGCCTTTATAATAAAGTACACTTCCAAAATTATATGCACAATGTCACAGAAGTGCAGGCAGTATTTTAAAGAGCGTATACTGATGTATCAGTGGATTTGATTATTTGTTTTGCACACATTTTTATATGTTTTGACTGGAATGGAGAGAATTTTCTTCATGGTAGCTAGTACAGGCCTGTGGTTTGGATTTGTGCTGGAAACAGTTCTGATAACACAGGGGTAGTTTCATTAGTGCAGAGCAATACTTACATAGGGCCAAGGTCTTTTCTGCTTCTCACATCACTGCAGCAGCAAGAAGTCTGGAGGTGCACAAGAAGCTGGGAGAAGCACAGCTAGGAAAGCTGACCCACAATGTCCAGACATACCCCCTACCATATACTGCCAAGCTGGAAAAACAACCAAGGGCAAAGTTGGCCAGGGAGGCCACTGCTCAGGGACCAGCTGAGCATCAGTTGATTGGTTTTGAGCAGTTGTTTTCATTAGCATTGTCATCCTTGAGGTTTTTTTCTCTTTTTTAGTTTCATTTTCGTTAAACTATATTATTGTTATCATTAATATCATCATTATCGTTACTATCGTTACTATCGTTACTATTGTTTTTCTTATTATTAATAACTATATATTTTCTTTAATTAAATAATTAAACTCTTCTCTCAGCCCACAACTTTTCCCACTTTTATCTTTGCAGTTTTCTTCCCCCTGCCCTGTTGGTACAGGAAATAAGAGAGTGTCTGTGTGGTGCTTAGTTGCTGGCTGGATTAAACCACAACAGATTGCAATAAAAAATATCAAGTATAACAGAATTAATGGCCCGTATTTTTGTCCTAAAAAGGTATCTTTCAGAACTGGATTAGGTCCGTAATTGTGATGATATCACTGTCTGTTTTGCTCCAGACAATGGATAAATATTACAAATTAATCAGATTGGTCTAGAGGCCTGTAAGATTGAATAATAATACTCTTTAAAAGAACAGGTAGTTGTAATAGCTGTCACTAAATAAGCTCCTTAATATATTTGGATTTCTCTAAACTAACATCACATGACTTGTTTAGTATGAATTGTGTTACTTCAACATGGTGTTGAAGAGATTTTGCACTATGTTTTAAGATAATAAAAGCATTATTTAGATTTCTCTCCATGGTAAAAAACCATACCATGGTACATGACTTTGAATAATACCAATTACATGCTAATTATTATGTTTTGAGATGTAGTAATCCAGTTCTGAGAATCATTTAAAAGTGACATGCCTTAAAATTCTGAACCCAACATAATTTGGATTCCCAAAGCATTTCACAAAATCACAGAACCACTGAAGCTGGAAGAGATCTGCTTAGATTCTGTAGCCACCCTCTGTGGCTTGTTCAGGGTCAGCTACAGTTTGATCAGGAGCAGGTCCAGTCAGGATTTGTGTATCTCTAGAGATGGAGATGCTACCACCTCTCTCTACAACTTGCTTCATGATTTGAAGTCATTGCAAAATCAAGATGTCAATTTTGTGCATAGTAGGCCTCTGAAAGATGTAAAATGCCAATGAAAAATACAAGTTCAGCTTTGGCAAAAATATGGCCATCATTTTTGCAGTAAAAGCTCCAAAAAGGAGACATATTTTCAGTACTAAAGATAGATATTTATTTTTCTGACTAAGCCAGATTATATGCAGTAAAGAGAAGTGGTCTCTCAATTGAAAAATATGGTTCATTCTGAAACCCTTTTTCTTATTGTTTCAAAACAAATCCAACTATAACCTGAAAACAGAGGGGGGAAATAATTAATATTTATTCAGTCAGGTTACACTGCACATTGTATTTATTCACTATTCATATTCTTAGTTATTAATTGGACTGAGATAGTGACTACCATGCTGTAAGTGGTGGTCATGAAAAAAAATATCTCTGATGTAATGCAGAACACCAGTCCCAGCTACTGACTCAATAGCTGTCCTACAGAGAAGCTCACTCCTGCTGATGGTCTGTGACTCAGTGAAATCCATATGGCTTTGCACAGGTGCCAGTAGATGGTCAGTTTCTCTTACATCTTTCAGTCAGATAAAGATGTATGGAAAACTCAGAAAATTTATTCAGAAATTGTCCTTACTATGCGTTCTGGACAAAGATGCTTTGTCTATAAAATTCCACATCAAAATGAGGCCAATTTGTTGCAAAGGTTAAGTGTTCAGAAAATAATTTATTCATAGGAAAGCTACATAGCAGGCACAGTATAGGGCAATAGATTTTTGAAAGCAGAAATAACACATGTGCTCCTGCCTTTTGTATCTGTTGGTGTCATTGAGAAGTAAAAGGGTGCAACAACATGGTCACAGCTGGTGAAATGAACTCTCTCAATGCAGTCACTACTTTACCCTATTCTCATCTTCTTTACTAGAAGAAAAAACAGAAAGTTCACTCTTCCTGACCTACTTTCTGAATATTTTTTCAGTGGAAATATCCCTGCTCCTGTCCTTATCCCTCACCCCTGAGGAGACTAAATTGAATTTTTCTTTCTTCAGCCTAAAGAGGATTTTCTTCCCTTTTACAGAGGAAAAAATGTTTGATTCTGCCTGCACTAATGTTATTCCTGGTCCATGTAATAAATCCCAATGTCTCAACCACAAACAACAGTCCAAAGTAAGATGCAGTCTTATATGAATAAAAATTCCTATTCCTACCTCAAAAGTGAAAACAAAGGTTCATTTGGTCTGCATTATCTGACTGCATAAAAGCAAAGTAGGACTCCACATCTGCCTAATAAAAAGTAATGCTAAATAAAGTTGTATAAACCCATTCCTCTTTTGGAAAGAGAACCATGTGAGTCTGAAGTCATGCCATCAAAATTACAAGGCAAGCTATTGATATAACATGCTGAAATGATTAAAAAACACCTCTCAGTGCATTTCAGCATTTTTAAATGCACTCAGGTATACATTTTTTAAAGAGAAATTTGACATATCTTCTGAAAAAATGAGCTTAGGTATAACTATATACTTTCTTGAATGAATGGAAATTTGCTGTAAACTCCTAATTTTATTTTATTTTTTAATTTAGGAAATGGTATACTCCTTGCTCTGTTGATTGTAATTTTTTTCTACATGTGTTTATTTTTAGAGTGACTAACATGAACCTTACATTTTTAAAGTTGCTTTCTAAAAAAAAAGTCTGTTTGAAAATAGAAGCCAAAAATGAGATCATTGGCAGATGTGGGTTTGTGTTGTCCCACTTTGACAGAAAGGCTGAAGTAAGTTCTATATCTATTAGATTGAATTTCTTTAATGTGCTCTATTTGCTCTGTGCTAATAGCGTGAGTGGAAACAAGAAGTATGGCTACATGGCAGAATACTAAGCTAAGAATATATACTCAAGGAGGTAACTGCATGTAACAGCACAAATCTGTCACACCTTTCCTGAGTTTTATCTGTGGTCAGGTGTATTCAGATATTTTACTGCTTGTGTGCTTCCAATCAGAGCCCAATATTCTTGCAGTCTTTACTCATCCACACAGCAACTGCGCCAAGGAACACTGAATTTGCCTACAGACTTTTGGAAGTAAAGCAAAAACAAGGAGTTTGGGGTTCTTTTTCCAGTTGTACCATTTCCTGAGAACTCTGACTACATGAATATGGTGCAAAAGAGGAAATTACCACTATGGATTTAGAGACAGGGAGTTTTATTATACCTCGGTGTTGTGGGTTAGCCACCTAAGCTGTTAAGCACCACATAGCCACTTGCTCACTTTGATCCCCAGTGGGATGAGTAAGAGAATAGAAAAAGCAAAAGAGAAAAAAGAGAGACACTCACAGCTCAATAAAGGAAGGAAAGAGAGGGGGGAAAGTATGTAAAAGTGGTCACTCATCACCTCACATGAGTAGGCCAGTGCTCATTTTCTCCCTGAGCAACAGGTACTTTCCCAAAAATGGCGCTTCCTCACATCTTCTTGCTGAGCATCACACTCTATGGTACAGTGCATCCTTTTGGTCAGTTTGGGTCAGCTGTCTTGGTTATGTCCCTCCTCAATTTCTTGCCTACTCCCAGGCAAGGCAGAGTTGGAAGAACAGGAAGTTTTTATATGGTGCAAGTACTTCTCAGAAGTAGTAAAAACACTGTCATGCTATCAACGCTGGTTTAGTCAAAAATCTATGATGTAACACTGTACACACTGCTGTGAATATCAATTCCACCCCAGACAGTTTCAGCATACTCTGATACCTGCCAGCTTAGAATAGTTTAGTTCTAGAATAACAGTGAATTACAGTGACTTCAAGAGTAGTGCATTCCAAAGATTGGCATGTTAAGGTAGACAAGACAAATTAACCCAAATATGCCCATACATTAAAAAAACAGGACAATAGATCAACAAACTTGGACTTAATTAACTTTTAGACTGAAAATTAGCTCACATCAATCCTGTATTGGGAAGTCAGAGTGGTGAGAAGCATATTACCAGCCATCAAGATCTACTACTCTGTTGAACACTACCTATGACTTTACAGATCCAAAGAGTGTCTTTGACATGTGTATTCGCTTCCTTCAGTTCCTGTATGATGTATTCAAAGCTGGAATTCAGAATGCAGTGTCTTTGTAAAGGGCATGCATTCTCAGAAAAAAAAAGATAAAATATTTTTCAATATTTCAAATACTAATTCACTACTTCATTAAACTGGTGCTGAGTCTGCGAATCTTACTGTGTATATAGTACACTCAAGAGTAACTTGATTGGCTACTGCAGACCTTACTCTTATAGTCTTTTTCCTATTTGCCTGATATAATTTATTTTAGCTGGATTTGGCAGAATAGCAATAGCATGAAATGTGCAATTAGGTTAGGTACAGGAACACATTATCATGAATAGGCTTAGGCATAGTAAGCATGTAGAAACTCATTTGTGTTTAACAGGATACTAATGTTAAATATCAATGCATTATTCATAGACAAAAGGAAAGAAAATCGTTTTACAGAGTAGTTTCAATATTTCATGTTTTCTTATTCATGTTTATTGAAAAAGAATAAAAATGGGAATTTTGTAACACCAAAAAAATAAACGTAAACATATGCAAACCATATAATATCCTCTCTTCTGATTATGGATTACAGCACACCCAGTCTTTACTTTTTCTTGTCTTGCAGTAGAGAAGAAGAAAATATTCCATTACTAATTTCAAAAGATTTACACAATTCTTATAACTTTGGGATTCCTCGGCTGTTGGTACTGAAGTGGTATTTTCTAAAGTTTTATGAGGGCTAGGCAGTCAGCTGCTCTCAGGCATAGAAGTCAAGATATCTGACTATATTTCAACTGGAATATTTGTAACTATAAATTGAAGTTGACTACTCCGAGGTGCAGTTGGTAATTAATTGGCTGACTGCAACACATTAAAAAAAAAAAAAAAAAGGTAAGTAAAACGCCGCTAACATAACTTGCAAGTATTTTTTTTTTTAATGGATACTTACTGGAAGCCAAAACTAATCAGAAAATAAGTCAGAATCCATAGAAGTCCAGGCAAATTCTGTTGGTTTCACACTAGGTTTTCTCTTCTACACGGACAAAAGGTATTTTATCCCATTCAGCTTCAAAGAAAGTTTTGAATGGCTATGTGGTAGTGGAGAGGATCACTTCAGTCTAACCTACAGTAATTAAGGTCAACGGACAACGATTTTTGAAACTTCTGGGTTTTACAAAATTAATAAGAAAAGGGAGTACAAGTCGGTTAGTAGGGATCTTTTTGTCCTGTTAATACACTATGCAATGCCAAATCATGACTCAATTATTTTTGTGTATGTTCTTGGGTCATTGGCAAGGAAAATACATTTTGAAAAATATGCAACTGATTCATCATAACTGAAGATTGCAAGTACTCAGGTGACTTTTGTTCTCTACAGACCAGTCATCTCTAGGTATTTTTTAAAATTACATTCAAATATTGCCAAGTTCAGGAGGACAGACAAGGAGAATCTGTCTGTTCCAAGAAGTTGATTCAGATCAAGAAATATTTCCCACTTCAATACCAAAATTTATTAACAAGATGAAAAATCTCTGAATAGGATAGGTGATTTTAACTTTGATGTTACACTCATGTTATGTAGAACGGGAAGTTTTTTCTGTCAAGATGTTAAACAAACAGTAAACCCTAAACAAAAAACAAACAAAAAAGAAGATTCAAGATCTGTTTCAAAGATGCTGATGAAGGAAACCACAAATTCCAGAAATGTTGACACATTTTCAGTGATCTGACTTACACAACAAAATAGGATCACTAAACAAATATTCAAGGGAAAATACTTTGATTTAATCTGTTTCCATTGCAACATATTTTATTAAATGACTAAGAATCCAATATTTTGTAAAGAATCATGCTCTTAAGTATAGCAGTATAAAATGCATTTTCACTCAAGCAGGACATTTAAATTACCACATGACTTTTTAAATTGTAAAATGAAATATAAAGAATATTAACATCAGTATGCGTCTCTTTGAAATATTTTTTTTCAGGGAATGTGATTTTTGCACGGTGGTAAATACCAATGCATACAATGTCACATATATGCAGATGCAGCCTAGAAAGCCAGCCATACCTTGGCTGCATAAGAGCCAGCAGGATGAGGGAGGTGGTTCTATGATTCTGTGATTTTATGATTTGTGTATTTATATATTAGGTATATAAACATGAGTCTAAATAAATTTAGTTAGAAAATGCATAAGGGTAATAGAAATTTGTTCCTTTAACCTGTCTTCTTACAAATTGAAGATATTTTTAGCAGATTTTTCAGAGAATTGTGCCTTAATAAGTCATATAAAAATGAAACTAAATGGTTAGAAAACAGCAGCTAGGTCTGTGTATCACTATAGGAGAACCCTGACCCTTATTTACACAATTGCAATGTTTTCTTGACTGCAAAAAGCCACACAAACAGTGTGTTCAGAGCTGAAGGTTTTGAGTAGGACCTATCCCAACATGTAGAAAGGGATAGTTGTTCTGTGAGGGAAACAGGTGTTCTGTGTCTGAATTAAATAATGTAGTAGGCACTGGTAGCTTCCATAATTATAGCACATTACTTTATGGGTGGTTTTTGCGTTTTTTTGTGTGTGTGTATGTGCATATGCCATGTTCTTAGTTAAGCCTTAGCCTTGGTGACAGTTCTCCCATCTACAATTTTAATTTATCATATATGCATGGGTTTTGAGCTCCTCAGTAGGCTCTCTCATGTGAGTAGTCTGATGCTACTTAGTGGCTCCAGGAAAATGCTTTCTTACAATATAGTATATTAAGCTGTCAGACCTGTACTCATACAGAGTTCAAAGGGTTCATGTTGCAAGAAATATAGTTGAAGAGTTGTTGATACAGACTTGAAGCTTCTTGCAGCAGGGAAGGATATATTATTTACCTCCTACATCTTTTGTGTTATCAATGGCTCCTTGTGAGCAGTCTGAGAAGTGACAATGAATTGTGAATGATGAAGAAAGAATACTTTCTATCTACTGAAATAGCAAATGCAGATATTATTCCTCCTGTTATGTTCAAACAATTAAGTTATAAATTAACAAGTCACCATGAAAATTAACATTTTGAAGACTAATCTCTAAATCATAAGCCTGCTGTAAACATAAGCCTGACAGTTTTAGATTTTTATATATCCAAGGTTCACAAAATTTAAAATTGTCAGAGCAATTGATGATGAAGATTTGAAGTACAGGGTACAAACCCTGTGTCAGTTCAACTGAAATGCAGATGCACTTGCAGAATCACATTCTTTATAATAATATGCTTAATGATTCATAAAATTATGACAGAAAAACAATCATTAGCCATTTTTATAAACCTGGTAAAGCTGCAGTTTTTGAATGACAAATACTATTGATAAACATTCTCAGAGGTTTTTAATCCTGTAGCTTCAGTTAGGCAACTCTGTCCTATTATTAGCAACTCATTTCTGGAAATATTTTGTGATCATGTTTTATTCTTGTGTATGTCGACTCAAAAGCAAAGAATGATGTTGTTTTCACTTTTAATGTGAATATCTATATTTAGAGTTATTCTCTATCTCAAACAGCCAACCATAAGCCTTAACACTTGAAAAATGTTCAGTAAAAAATAGAAATAATATTACTAAAAATTCATAAATTCAAAAAAATTAAAGAAAATAATTATTTATTTGGCTGGTCACAGATAGCTTAGAGCCTTTGAGCCTTAACAGTAAGAACATCCTGCAAATTGAGATTGAGTGACAAGGTTCATTAAAAGTAGCAAACTGGAAAGAAAAAAAAATTGTTGAGCTTAAAAGAATGGAAATCAAATTGCTGTTATTCCTTAGGAATATCTTATATGTTTTATTATTATTATTTTTCTGAACTATATCTATGTATATATATATATTTTCTAAATTTATATATAAAAGTTTACGTATATGTGTGTGAGTATAAATATAGGACAAGATCTTTATAGCCTTTGTTCCATGGAACAGGATATTGCAATAGCCCTTTTAAGGTCAACGAGGCCACCTAGAGATCTATCAGTGCAAAAGAAATTAGTGGAATCTAACTGGTTGGAGGCTGCAGTGAACAGTCTGTATAGTAATCCAAGGCACAATAAGAACAAAACAGAAATGTTATGCTCTAGAAGGCAAATATGCGGGAGCAGCACATCTATCGTTGCTCACCAAAAGGTTTTGTGACTCTGTGGCAGTGGGATGAACAAGGAAGTAGCATTTGCTGCTTATAAAATCATCTCATGCAGTGCAAGAGGGATAAGGAAAATGCTCCTTGCAAGGAATAAACATTTTCCTGTAGCTGTACTTTTTCTCTAATTACTTGTTTATGAGCACAAATAAACAATGCCTTAAGCCTGATACATGTCTTTAAAACGTCCCTCTCCCAAACCCAACCATTTTTTATCAAAGAAATGTTTCATGGAAATACAATGCAATCTCACATGGACAGATACCAACACTGTGCTAACATCTGTAAAACAGACAATTACAGCCAACCCAGCCTTCTTCCTACACAAGATGGACAGTTTTTAAAAGGGATGATGGCAGTCATTGTGCAAGCATAAGCCCTAATATTCCATAATTTTATTTTTTCCAAAATGAAGTATGTGCAAGTGTGCATACTGACCCCTACCCCAGTCACAGAGTGGACTGGATTGAGAGCTTTACAGTCCCATTTATATATTTGAATAATTCTGCACTTCAACATGATAGACATATTTTCCAGAGGACAAGATTTCCCTTGTGGTGTATTTTGTGGAGTCTATTTGGTGTGGAATGCTTTCAGGTTTCTTAAGCAAGCATTTGCAGACACCAAATAAATGCAAGGTCTGCCCAAGAGAACAAACTGCAGGAGCTGCAGTGGATGTTTACTGTTTTGCAAAATCGGGAATTAACAGTCCTTAAGCAATCTAGAAGATATTTAGTTGAATTTTACTTTCTGAGGCTCACTTAGATAAGGGGGAAAGGATGTGAGAGAAATTGCAGGAGGAGGAGCTGATCTGTCTCAAGGTGGAGCTGTATCTTGTATTAAATGACATTGGCAGATTAAAGCTCTCTAGTGGGGAAGGGCTTAAAGGCTGAGTCAAAAGCCAAGAAGTCTCTTTATTTACGCCTACCTCCCAGCCCCTGGCAATCTGACTAATAACAAACTGAGCTAACAAGAAAGACTAGAAAGAACAGAGAGAACACAGGAGCAGCTTGCATCTAAAAATCTGACAAACCAAGTGATCAAGCTCTGCTGAGCATCTTGTTTGTTTACTGCATCCAAATGCTTGCAAACAGTTAACTATATGCAGAAAAGTCAGCCTAGCTGTGAAGTATGCTGTGAATTTTAATTGAGGAAAAAGGACAACTGCTTACAGGATGGTCTGACGAGCACGGCTGCCTGGAAGATTTTTTCAATTGAACGCTTTGTACTTTGTCTTCTGAACAAGGATTTTAACTTTATGGAGCTGTAGCATTACCGGAGCTTGCAGCAAAGGGAAACTCAAAAGAAAGTGTGCGTTTTTCAGAGGGGGAAATTACATTCCATGGAAACAGCTGCTCCGACTGTGCATTACTGAGTGCATCAGGGAGTGTTGCTGCTGTACAGGTAAGAAAGACTCTAATTAGTTAATTAGCTAAGTGCATGAGAAATTCATTTCTCGGCACAAGTTGCATTTATTTTTCTGCATGACTTTGTCTAACTTTTATGTTAAATTATGGCAGTTGATGCTGTATTTTAAGCAGTTTGCTGGCACAATTTTCCCTGATTACTGTGTAGAATACGTGCACTAAGGGCATGCTGCTTTTGAATCCCTTGGGGGAGAGGAATGGGTGTTTGGTTTTATTTCCTCAAGTGCAAAAGTGGTATTAAATGCATGATCTGACTGTGATTCCCTTAAGAATTTAATAAAAAACCCCAAAGGCTTTTAAAGGCTTTTAGAAATTTTTAATTTTTAGCTTGAGGTTTTGAAAATCATCAACATATACAGATTTTTTTTTAAAATAGCTGAATTAAAACAGTTAAATAAATAAACCACCAAACATAATGAAACAAGCTATTTCAATGTTTTAAAACCAAATAAATTTTTACTTAGCAAGAGTGAGATGTCTTTGCTGTAAGGTGACTACTTTTGGAAGTATTCAACTTTGCCTCCTAGAAAGAGCTGTGACATTTTTTAGTCTTTTAGAATTCCTATACAGTTTAGTTACAGTATGCAATCAAGCAGTGACTTACATGAAAGCAGGTAAGTTACAATGTGGATTTGCTAAAAACCTCACCCCATGAAAATTCCTTTTTTCAAGTCTTTCAAATTACATTTTGTTTTATTGTGAATTCTTTCAGTTAAATGTTAATCATCTGTCACATGAGAGCAGTTTTTATTTTACAATAGCAGCACACTGAGAACTTCATTACATGTTTCTGAGTGTTTAGAAAAAAAAAAACGACTGGAGAAAGGAAAAAAGAATACAAGTCTCCTATTAATTTTTACTGTGTGGGTATACATATGTGTGTGAGGGAGTTCTGGCTGTGCTGCTTACAGAAGTATGATGATGATTAAAATGTGAATGGTTGGTTACAAATGGTTACAAATGTTGTTACTTTCATCTCTGAGGGGAGAGCTTTCATTTTTATAACCTAATTTCTCAATATGCAATAAAATTCAGCATGCCTTACAGATTTTTCTTTACATTTAATTTTGCTCAGGGACTTTATAAATGTTGTTTGAATTTGATGCATATTGACACTGGAATTTCTAATGAGAAAAAGTGTGCAGAAATAAAGTTGAATCAGTCATAGTGTAGGTTTGAAGCTGGCATCTGTGTCAAGAGCTTGTATTTTTTACCTTGGGTCACTGGAAAGGATAGTGATGCATGTAAAGCAAGAGTAAGTCTCTAGCATAATATGATCCTAGAATTATTCTGCCTACTTCAAAATAACATCGTGACATGATGTGTCTTATCTAATAATTCTTGGGAAAACAGACTTAAAGGCATTTATATTAAACATTGGCAGCTGGAGTTCAAGGAGGGTTATATGAGACAACAAAATTATATTGCAACTACTAAAACAAAGATAAAAAGCTCATATATTTAAGGACCCTTTTTCTCACACTGTGAATTACACTTACTACTTCTAAACTCATATTTCTCATTTAATTTATCAGAAGCTACTAATGGAGAAAAACAAAATTCGCTGTGCACACATTTGCTGTTCTTTTTTTTTTTTGTGTGTGTGTGTGTAAAACTCATGCCACAGCATTTAAGTGCCTGCATGTGTAAAGCTTTGCAATCTGTTCTAAGGGAAGCCTTGAGAAATTGTTTCTAGTAACCAAGGTGCATGATACTTAAAATATGCATTGATGAGATGCCAAATCATATGGCCACACTATAAAAATGTCCATGCATATAGTTGAATTGATCCTTGTAAAAGGTTTTAATCTTTCAGAAACTGACACAGCTGGTTATGTAGTGATGTTCTGTACTTCATGTTTCAATAGCTTAGTTTGAAAGATTCTGATCTTTATTAGATGGATTACTTAAGAATCTTGCTTAGTTTAGTCCTCAAATAAATAGCACACCTCATAAATATTACTTTTTTAAAAATCATCCATTGCATTTAAGGGGGTTTTTTGTTATTATTTACTTTTTTGGGAATGAGGAAATACTTAATTAAAGATTATAAACAGTGATTTCGTTCTATCTTATACATCAAGAGTTACCACTGGCCTTATTAATAGGCAGCCTTGACAGCAAGAAACAGAGAATCTTCTCATAGACTGTAGGACAAATTAATTCAAACCAATAATAAATGACTGATTTAAAAATCTAAATTTTGCTTGAAACTCCGTAGCTGTATTGTAATGATGCATTTATCAAGTGTGTCAAAATTTAAGATCAGATTGAAACGTGATAATTATATTACATAACATATGGTTGATCCTGGTGATAATTTTTAATTTGTAAAGCACAGTCAGTTCCATATACATTTCGCTGTGGTAATTGATGATTATAATCATTGGGAGGAGTCTAATATTAATCTCAAAAAAAGTTTGCCCTTTCTTGCTTGTTTCTTCTGTCATTTACTGCATTGTCAGCTCTGTTTTTAATGTTGTGTATGTGTATTTTTGTATGTATATTATTTGCAAACATTACACTACTGTGTGCTGTGACCCAGCTTTCACCCACAAACTACAATATATGCATTAAAATGTAAGCAAAGAGAGATGATTACTTTGTCTACTTCCTTTTCAGCTTGTGGATACAAGGATTTTAGAGGAAACACCCTTAGATTTCCATACTTAATGCAGAATTGGAGAGATTCCCTGTACCCTGACAGAATGGGTTTTTGCTCACAACACATTAGTGATCCAAACCAAATCTTTTTTTTTCTCTTCAGCAGCTGGGTAATATTAAGTTAATCTTAGCAAAGTACTCTTAAAATGTGCAGTGCTATGTAGTGACATAAAACAATGATTGAAAATATTTTATTTGCTTTGGTATAAGTTGCTTGGGACGATAAATAATTAGTGCTGTCCACTGGCAGTCTATACAGTATATAAATAAAACCAACACACTCCTGATTGCTTCCTACTTTGGATTTCAGCATGAAAGTACTGCAGATTTCCCCTTATGACTCTTTATTTATTCAGTACATTAAAATAAATATATATTCTCTAATTAGAAAATAATTCAAGTGTTTTGCACAACATGATATTGTTTGGAAGGTGAAATAGCTCTATGATAAGTATTGAGAATGTTTTTTTTCTTGATGTTGTACGAAGGAAAATATAAAAACAAAACAAAACAAACAAAAAATACCGCAACCTCAAAAACCTCAAACCCTTTGAAATCATAACTCTATCA
>WBND01000072.1:1434481-1510587 GCA_013398595.1 Tychaedon coryphoeus
AGAATCTGCTGGACAAGATGAAGCTTTGGATTTTTGTTCTATGCTCAATTGTGGTTGCATCTGATCCTTTCCAGTCACAGCCTTCTTTTTCTTCAGTCAGAGGATCTTGTCAGAGTCTGTGTTTCTGTGAAGAAAAGGATGACACCATGATTATCAACTGTGACAAAAGAGACATCAAGATGATATCAGAAATAAATGTCCCACCATCACGGCCTTTCCATCTTAATCTGTTAAACAATGGTCTGAGTATATTACACGTGAATGATTTTGCTGGCCTTGTTAATGCTATTTCTCTGCATCTTGGTTTTAACAATATAGCAGATATTGAGCCTGGGGCTTTCAATGGTCTCAGCCTTCTTAAGCAACTTCATATCAATCACAATTCTTTGGAAACACTTAAAGAAGATACGTTTAATGGATTGGAAAATTTGGAGTTTCTTCAAGCAGACAACAATTTCATTACAGTGATTGAAGCAAGTGCCTTTAGCAAGCTCAACAGGCTTAAAGTGCTTATTTTGAATGATAATGCTATTGAGTATCTTCCTCCCAATATATTTCGTTTTGTGCCATTGACCCATTTAGATCTGCGTGGAAACCAGTTACAGACACTGCCCTATGTTGGCTTTTTGGAACACATTGGAAGAATACTAGACCTTCAATTGGAAGACAATAAATGGGCCTGTAACTGTGATTTGTTGCAGCTGAAGATATGGCTAGAAAACATGCCTCCTCAGTCCATAATAGGTGATGTTGTATGCAACAGTCCTTCAGTTATCAAAGGCAGTATATTAAGCCGGCTGAAAAAAGAATCACTTTGTCCCACCCATCCTGTTAATGAACTTGAAGACCCTTCAGGTTCACTGCCCTTGGTTGTAACCACCTCTATCAGTGATAATCATCTATCTACTAAGGTGATTCCTCTCCTGAAAGCTCCTACTAAAGAACCAAGTTTAGTGCTTCATGCTTCCAAGCCTACTACATTTCCAGGAATCTCTTGTCCTGTCCCTTGTCACTGCACCAGCCATATGCTCTCAGGAGTTCTTATGCACTGCCAGGAACGAAATATTGAAAGCTTGTCTGATTTAGGACCCCCTCCTCCAAATCCTAAGAAGCTTATCCTAGCTGGAAACATCATTCAGATGCTATTGAAATCAGATCTTGTAGAATATGCCAGCCTGGAAATGCTTCACCTGGGGAACAATCGCATTGAGATCCTTGAGGAGGGTTCCTTTATGAATCTGACTAGATTACAGAAACTATATCTCAATGGCAATCATCTTACAAAGCTAAGTCAGAATCTCTTCCTTGGCCTTCAGCAACTTGAGTACTTGTACCTTGAATATAATGCCATCAAAGAAGTTTTGCCAGGGACATTTAATGTAATGCCAAAACTGAAAGTTCTCTACCTAAATAACAATCTTCTGCAGGCTTTGCCACCTCATATCTTTTCAGGTGTTCCCCTCACCAGATTAAATCTGAAAACAAACCAATTTGCTCATTTGCCTGTGAGCAATGTCTTGGATGAACTGGATATGCTGGTACAAATTGAACTTGAAGACAACCCTTGGGACTGTACTTGTGATTCAGTCGGACTGCAAAAATGGATACAAAAATTGAGTAAGAATACCATGATGGGTGATATTTTTTGTAAATCTCCTGGGCACTTAGCAAAAAAAGAATTGAAATCCCTAAACAGTGAAGTCTTGTGTCCAGATTTAATAAACAGCCCTGCCTTACCAACTCATGCTAGTTTTGTAGTTGTGACAACTTCTTCTCCGACTGCCAACACTGCAGACACCATCCTGCGGTCCCTTACAGATGCTGTCCCACTTTCTGTTCTAATATTAGGACTGCTCATTGTGTTTATAACTATTGTATTTTGTGCAGCAGGGATAGTGGTTCTTGTTCTGCACAGGCGTCGAAGATGCAAAAAGAAACAAGTGGATGAGCAAGTGAGGGACAGCAGCCCTGTCCACCTTCAGTACAGCATGTACGGGCATAAGACCACACACCACACCACGGAGCGCCCAGCTGCCACTCTCTATGAGCAGAGAATTGTCACCCCCATGGTGCAGGTGTACCACAGCCCCTCCTTCAGCCCCAAGCACACCGAGCAGCACCAGGAGGAGGGAAGTGAGAAGGAAGCTAATGATTCCAAATATCTTCGCCGAAGTCTCCTGGAAAGAGAGAACAGTTCGCCACTTACAGGTCCAAATGTCAAATACAAGACTACAGATCAATCTGCTGAATTTCTGTCTTTTCAGGATGCTAGCTGCTTGTATAGAAACATTCTTGAAAAAGAGAGAGAACTGCAGCAACTAGGGATCACAGAGTACTTAAGAAAAAATATTGTCCAGCTCCAGCCCGACATGGAAGTTCGTTACCCTGGAACACATGAAGAGTTGAAGCTAATGGAGACACTCATGTACTCCAGGCCTAGAAAGGTTTTCCTAGAACAAACTAAAAATGAGTATTTTGAACTCAAGGCTAATTTACATGCCGAGCCTGACTATCTGGAAGTCCTGGAGCAGCAAACGTGAAGTGATGATACGTTGGGCTGGGGCCGAATTTCTGTAAAGTGGAATCATTGTAAATAAAAGTGCCTTATAATAACATGTCAACAGTCAGAACTTAAGCACAGCAGTAATCCTAGCAAAGAAAAACTCAGGGATCACTGTGGGAAGCCATGGGGTTGTGTGCAGGCAGTATGTTGCACCCCAAGTTAAACAAGAATTTTTTGTGATTGAACTGGGAGGAAGATTGCTTATTGCAGTATTCCTCATTTCAAAAAGGTGTGTATGCCACTGTCCATTTTGTTCTCTGTTTCCTAACCCATGGAAAAAAAATGTCCATTTCCTTTACCCCTTCTTTTTTTTCCCTCCATTTAATTAGATTCCTTTAAAGAAAGAAAAAGACCAAAAAAAGAAAACCCCAACACTTGTGTTTGTATTTAGAACCTTAGAGTGTATATGCTAGGTTAGTACATGCACTGCATACATGACTGTCTACAACTGTCTACAGCTGTAGTCTGTCAACTACTATCTACAACTACACCGAACATACCTTTATAATAAATATGAAAGGAGTTGAAAAGTTGTCATACTAAATGTCAGTTAAAAAGGAAAAGAGAGAAAATATTTTTGTGTATTCACCCAGAGCCTGCAAATACTTAAGTATTTTACACAGAACTTCATGTGCGTTCTATATCAGTATGTGGAAGGAAAAATATGTAACTATGTTTACCCAACATCTTGAACAAAGAAAACTGCAAGCCTTTTGCTACTTTCCCTATCTGATAGCTTTACTTAAGTTTGGACAATCTTTTCTTGAGCTGCTATAAAATATTGTGCATCACTGGTGTTTCAACTCATAATCCTGGGCAATTTGAAAAGCTACTGAGAATCAGCTGTAAATATGTTACTGTGTTCAATAAGTTTGATTTTTTTTTTTTAATAGATATACATATGTATATAAATAACTCCTGTGCTGGCTTTAAATATTCTTGAAGAAAATGAGTGTGCTGTGGCTAGGAATTTCCAAGTGCATATACAGGTTCTTTTCCACCCTAACCAAAATCAACGTTCAGACAGAATAACTGCAACAATACACACACATGAGGTAGAATAATAGTATTTAGTTATTTGTACAAAAATATATTTTCTGAAATTAGACAAAAACAAAGCATTGTGGGAAATATAAATTACAAAAATGTAGAACACTGCAGGTTTATTTTTGCAATGAATTCTCGCTGGATTTATATTTACTATTTATTCTGTATAATTTTGTATTTTTCTTTCCAACTCACAAGAAAAGAAAAAGCTTATTCCTGGCTGATTTTCAAGCTAATCAAGGAACTGCTCTATTAATGAAAAAGAAATAAAGAGTTTTTTAAATGTCTTTTTGCTAGAGGTCACTTTTTAAAGAAGGCAGCAACTTCTGCATGCACAAGTCCAAAACTACTTGGGAACTAGAAACAATGATTCTCACTCTTGTCATGTGGACAGAAACCTCTTATTCTGAGTGCAGTAAGGCCTTTCAATTTATGTGCATGACTAACATGGTGCCAAAACACAATTTCTGACCTGCATTTATCTTCCTCCAAGCAAATAATTCATAAACTGACTATGCATGAGGTTTTCTTTTCTAATTCCTCTTTGTAAAGTGAAAAATCAGCTCAATTACTACATGTATACATATGTATGCTAAATTTAGCATTGAAGTCTTGATAAATTCAAAGTAAGAAGATATATTCTTTAGCTCAACATACTGTCCATGTCTTACCTATTTGTATATACATATGAGAGTTATTCATATTCTTCTACATAAATTTCTTACAGAAAAAATTCTTATATTACATATGAAAGTCAGATTCTCAGTTCTTCCAAATTTGCATAGATTTAACAACTTTTATGGTGCTATACTAACATATGTAGTTTGAGGATCTGACCACGTTTTGTCTCTGTTAACAAATCTACTTCCTTATTAATATTTTTGAGGTGTCACCAGTTTGTTATGGAAGTAAAACTTGTTGGCTTACAAAAATCAAAATTTCAGTTACTAGAGAATAAGTATTATTTCTTCTTTCTATATCTGAGAATAATTTATTAAAAAAACCTGTCTATTTTGCAAGTGTATGAAAAGTAAATGTGATGACAACATGTTTGTTTTGTTGCTATCTTTATTCCAGACAATGAAAGACAATGTTGAGTATTGCTTGTGCAGGTAAGGGTGAGAAAAAATGGAAAATGTAGGTACAATAACTTTGCATTAAATTATTTATATTATGTTACTTTAGATGTACTTGCATATTCAAACACATGCAAAATGTGCTTCATGAACATGCCATAAAATCTAAGGAAACCCATGCCTGGATCTGGAGGAGCAAGTGGGGAGCCAGTGGGACGGTTTAGAGCATCAAAATGACACTAGATATCTCCATTCAAAGAATTTAGTTTCACACAGGAAAAAAATTCAAATAAATTTATTATGTAGAATAACTAAACACAGTTAAAAACTGAATTTATTTAATGGAAATAGTACTAGAAATCTTTGAATACTGAATCAGAGCCATTAAATTGTTCTTTTTCAAATTCTCAGAGATCTCAAATTAGTGTAGAGAAAAAATTCAGAATACAAATGTAAATGGTACTTGATAAGAGAGTTTATTCTTTCAGTGTCTTTGATTTCAATAGTAATTTCTAAATAAAAAAATTCTGTAAAAATAACACCCTGCAGTTGGCAAGATATGGGGAAATGGTGATTCAAGCCCTCAGGCTTAGATTTAAGAGAAATAGCTTCAGACTAAAGACAATTGCCACATGCACAGATGTCACTTTGCTTAGCTGCTCACAGTTACTTGGCAGAATGTTGAGGACAACTGTGTGGCAAACATTCTATTCCCTTGCAGTCCGAAAGCATCAGAAAGAAGAGCGAGCTAAATTGGTGTCAAAGCAAGTCAGTTGCACAGCTGTACCGGAGCCTTGCTCAGCAGGATTAAAGAGACCTTTACCATTTAGCTTTCCTCCAGAAGGGAGACTCATGCCTTTCACTTTATAAGGACAACGGTGCTCTGTGGCAGTCTGTAACACTGCAAGTGGTTTGGCAGGATCCAGGAATCTCTAGGATGTGGCTCGCTGTCCACTTTCCTGTCATCATGTTGCCTACTGGGCTGTCATGTAGTGAGATTTTATGATGAAAAGAGAGGGGTTTGCCTATTGCCTTACATTCAGATAATGATTTTTCCAACTATGAGGAAAATTTAGGCTGCCATAACAAAAAAAGGACAAACGTTTGACCTTATATGATCATTCTTCAGCTAAAGAAAATCATTGCCTGCTTATAAAAATAAAATCATGACAAAAGAAAGACATCACATAAGGAAGAAGGATGTGATATCTATTTCCAAAAGTTCCTTGGAATATTATAACACCTGGAAATGTGTCATTAATGTTATTGATGTTTGCAGAAAGCTGGGAAGAGTATTCATGAATTTTCTTGTTAAAACCCTATTGTCATACATTTTATTTTTCTTTTCAGTGACAGGCACAGTTAAGTGGTTTGATACATTTTTACTTAGCTAGAATAATGGAGGTTGGAAGGCAAAGAATGTTTGACGATGTGCAACAAAGTGGATCCATTTTTCTCCTGTCAGCATGATAGTTTAATTGAGTGCGAGAACAGTGCTTCGTCAAGCGCTGGTGTAAGTGGCAGCTATGCTATTGTTGCTAGGGTACCTCCAGGTAACCAACACCACCATTTTTCACCTCACATTTGAGTGCAGAAAATACATTAAATAATACCACATACCTGTTCCCTAAATAAACGTATTAAAACAATTAATTACACTTTTTTTTTATTTTAAACTTTACTTATCTTTTCAATTTCATAGAAGACAAATGTATTTTTCTTTCTTTTTTGTTCCTGCTGCAGGAAATTTTCCCACAGATTTTAGTACTGGCACTTGATTATGTTGCCTACAGTGATGACTCTCCAAGCTTTTTAAAAGAAATAAAACTTAGCCCCACACTTAAAAAAACCTATCCAACAGATTATAAATATACATATCAAGTAAGGTATTTGCCTATTCAGAAACTGCCTAATATTTTTATACATTATTTTCCATTTGAATGACAGATCAATCTTTCTGTCATCTATTTTAGACTGAAAACTAGTTTGTACTTATTTTCAGTGATGTGTCAACCTATCAGATTTGAATATAATCCTTTTAACTTGCAGTCATTGTTTCTCTGATTGGAATCTGAGGATCAGTTTGCATGACAATTATGTTCCCTGTGTGACTCCAAATGGAAGATGTTTGCCATGTACCACTTACTCACCTACAAAGAGATTACTAACTGTAGATTATGCTTAAATGGAAGAAATAAGTTTGACCAGGATGGGAAACCACACCATCTTAGAAAGTTCCATTTCTTGTGTGTTGATTAAAAAAATGTTATTTACCACAAAGAAGACATTATTTCACAGGATAAAGTAATAGTGGCAAGAGGAAAGTGGAGACTGAATCTCAAAGTCCTCACTAGAAGGAATTCTGGATTATCATTCTGAGGATGTCAATGTCTACAGCAATATACTTTATCAGTCACACCAAAACAATCTGGAAGTTTTGTGCAGATGTACTGAAATCATCCTGAGACGAAAGACCAATCAAACGCTTAATTCAAAAGATCAGAAACTTTTTTTAAGACTGGCACATTTGTCTTCTGTTGTACTCCCTAACAAAAAACATCTACGTTTCCACTAATGAATTTCATGCTCGTCCATAGACTGCCCTCTGGCTTTACAATCTGCAACTTGCAGATTGCAACTGAAATCTACTCAGAGAGTTTTTTCAATGTATACACGGCCTTTAGTGGTGAGTTCCTCTGGGACCTGATGATTGATGCACCTCTGGGGATTTGAGACAAGGAAGATAATCTTGTGTTAAAAGTAAAAATTGTCTTCTTTTTCAATTTTCCAAAGTTTATGATATTCTTGATGTTCTTTGAGGAGCCAAATCCTTCTGTTCCTTTAAGCAGAAGTGAACCGTAGCTGGAATCAATATGGTGAAGTTAACTTCCATACTGAAAAGATAAAGCATGATGTTTTCTTTCCTGCACATCTCCTAACAGTCAGCCTTGGCTTTTCGACACAACAGAACAAATTCTAAAGAGCCACAGTCTAATGGAAAGCAGCTAACCTCGAGGAAGAGCATAAAAGGCCAGATGTTGTTCAGCTCTGTGAAAGCAAGATGCGATGAAGAATTTCTATTTTATTTATTTAATTTCACCGATATGTAAAAGTGCAAGTACTTGCGCACAGTATATTCATAAAACATTTACCAATGTTTCATGTTCCATAACAATAACTTCAAAACATCCACAGTATGTAAATATTAGTACTGGAAGGACTACTTCTACTTGATTTTTACTTATAGTTTATGAAATGGAATGTTGGAATACAGAAAAGAAGAAACAATATGGTTTTATGTTTCAAGGAGAAATGCTATTTATTGTAACTTCAGCTGTTTGTTTTTGTTGAAAAATTCATCCAGATTATTTCATTTTCAGATTTTTTTTTTTTTACAAGTTGAGAATTTTTAAAATTCTTCTTGTTGTAATTATTTACCAAATAAACTATGGAAGAGTAGATAATTAGTTTTTCAAATAGAAATAAATCTGAAATCTTTTATATATGAAGAAATCCTACCGCATGCTAACATAAACTTATTTTTTAAAGAAACTATGAAATGTGTTTTGCCAGCTCATAAAAGTGAATATTATTTTTAGTTTTAAATTAAGAGACAGCTCAGCATTTTTCCATTTTTCAAAATTCAAAGCCAACATAACACTTCAATAATGACACATATTTGGGTTGAATTATGTGGAATGTATATTAAATGCTTCCATTCTAAGACATATTAACAAAAAAAATGCTGTCATATATAATCTACTACTTTCCCTCATTTTCCCTACTGAAATGGTGTAGTATACTGTGCAAAAAGAAAAAAAAGTAGTTTTCCTGAGCAAGGAGACCAGACTAGACAAATTATTTTGTATCTTTGTTATATATCCTTTTTGGAGAGTAGAATATAATGGATTCCCATCCCTGCAGCACAGTATGTTTGCACAATTCATACTACATGCAAAACAGAAGAATTTTGCCTAACTAATAGTCTATGCAAGTATTCTCTTTTCTAAGTGGAAGGCTGTTGCCAGTGCACTTTAAAAAAAAATCTTGTGTCAAATATCCTTTAGATATACGTGTTAGATCACACCCCATAGATATCAGATATTTATGATACTTGATAAAAGAAGTTTCAAACTTGATACAAACATGATTCCAAGCTGACAATTCTGGGCTAGTTTATTGGAATCCAGACGCCCTGGAATTTTGGGTATTTGGAGGAGAGTGAAAAACGTCCATAATTTTTTACAGAGGTAAGGTTCTTGAGCAACAGTTAAATACTTAGATTGCTTTTCTTGAGCTCATCTTGCTCATCTTGAGGTGTTCAATGTTGCACAATGCTGTATCACATTACCTAAGGATGAACATAAAGCACTAAATAAAAAATTAAATAAATAAAGCATAAATCACTAAATCAGAAATGTAGCATTTAGATGCCATTGTTCACAAAAGGTAAATGTTTCCATGAAATAATAATGAAATTAGGATTAATATTTGGAGATTTTAATTGCCTCACGTGTTGCACAAGTGTCTTTAAGTAATATATCACTTCAGAAGAGATGGGGAGGAGGTGGTATTGCAGTCTATTAATCACTCACGCATTCAGATTTCCTGAAGGGAGATGTTGTGCAGACGATAGCTATCTTCAAGCTTCCATACATGATAGCATGAAGGTTGAATCATATTTTATAGATCGTAAAGTAATTGTTTATTATAGCCTGTGAGGACTGAAATGTCATCTGAAGTCGAACTTCTTGCAGTCTCACATTCCATGATTATTTTTATTCGTAAAATTGACTACAGATTATACGAAAACTTTATTATTTTCCCATATAAAAGCAATCATGTAAAGAAAAATAGCCTTCTCTGAATTTTTGATTAATGCCCTGATCCAAGGGCCATTAAAGCTAAGGAATTATGTTTTTCACATAACTCTTGTAAGATACAGAGAGACAGTAATATGAATGCTACATCAAATAAACAATACTTTTCCAATAGAGATATACTGGTGATCTTGTACTGTGGCTACCCAAGTTTATCATCAAAAGCACTTTCTTCCAGAATAGATGACTTCAGATTTCTAAATAAAATACTGAAAATATATTAAACACTTGAAGAGTAATCCTTTTCTATACTGGTTGAATAAATGCTCATTGTTTTCTTGACATACTGCTGGTGTAATTCTTCCCTCAATTCAAAGGTAACAATCTTAGTTTTTCAAAAGTTTTTCCAGATTTTAAAAGTATTTAATATATTCTGTTTATCAAAAGGACAAATTATTAAGCAGTATATGAGTAATGTATGTTTTAAATTAAAAATATTTTTACAGAAAAATTCTATTTTAAATCTTTCAAATTATGAAACAGCACTTGAAACAAGACTCTTTTGTCTAAGTGCAGTGCTTCGTACAAGTTAGTAATCAGCCTTTTCAAAATTCTTCTATGGTATGTTATCTGTTACCTGAAACCCAATACTTCCATACAGATTTAGGGCAAATATTTCTGCAATTATATTTCCATGTTCCTTATGGTCTTTAGGTATATAAGTTAGCTATTTTTGAAGACTTTTGAAGATATTAAATGGATCTTTGATTTGTCCTAGGATGGCTGTTAGTAAGTTCATGATAGGTACTTGTATCCATATAACATACTTGTATATCTTTGTGGAAACCAAATTTCTCAGACATACCGAGGCCTATATCTGGAAGAGGTTGACCAACTTTGCTAGTAGAGTCTTTTCCAATAAAAATGCCTATCATTAGTATACTTGTAACAGGTCTGTTATATATTAATTTTGTAAATTAAACCTCTGAAAGGTAGTATAAACAAGGATATGTTCTTACCAGACCAATTATTTAGCCACATGTGGAGGAAGAAAAGGATTGAAATAATCACGGATAGTTATCCATAAAAATTAAATGTAAAAAATGTTAGCTTGAGGTTAAACATGAAGGTTCAAAGGTTTTTTTTAGAAATAGACCAAAAATGCCTGTTATTCCTAAAATTTAAAAACAGAAAATTAGACACAAATTATGTAATTCTTTAACAATGAATATCAATTTAAAATGTAGTTGTTTTCTACCTAAATATGCAAATACACTGCCACAAAAATCTTTATTCCTACATAAAATGCTTTTTAAGACAACAAATTCCCCAAAAGGCTATGGAGTATAGATGATTTAATACACAGTTGTACTCTCTTGGTACTGCACTGAATTTTCAGTCTCACTTCTAAAATATAGATACACAAGAGGACTGAAAATGTTGTGTTTTAATTAAAAACAACAACAACCAAAACAAAAACAAACAACAAAAACAAATAAAAAAACCTGTAATCCTCACAATAAAAGACAAAAATAAAATGTTCTTAATTTTCAAAAGGGTAAAGAAAAATCATTAAAATATTTCAAGTATGTATTCGTTGCTCTCTACATAACCTATCACGTATTTATCATTCTTCTCTTTTGCGTCTTTTTTTTTTTTAACTTTCTTTTGTATTATATGTGTAAAATTTTGTTGCCTGGATAAACTTAAGTTGTAGGGTTTTAAGTAGCAGCTGTCTAAGTGTTTGTTGTTCGCCTCTGGCCAATGATCTTTATAGTGGGCTTTTAAAACAACACAGATACTTCAGGTCTTAATAAACGTACTAGTGTATAACATTATTTTTATTCCTTTCTCTTTTGGGGTAAAAAGATCACAATGCAAACAAGAAAATAAATATCTTTATGAGGAGGGCAAGAAAAAGAGTTGCATCTTAAATTGAGTTGGAACTTTCCATCAAAGTACAGCTTCATGGAAAAATATGCTATCATAACTCTCAGTATTTCACACAGGATGACTTTTTTCCAAGACTAAGACCTATATTTTCAGGTGAACATAGTTGCCAATAATTAAATATTTCCATTTGTCAGTGTGTTGTATTTTGCTATTACTGACTTCTAATCTTTCTTACAACTCCGTAGAAATTTTACAAGGTAAGCCTATAATTTTTTCTTCACCTTGAAAAAATTTATTTAACACCTTCCATTATATCTTTAAAATTTTCCATCTAGCTTCATTGCTGGAAGGCCTAGTTGCATAGAAGTTATAAGAAAATGGGAAATACAGATTGCAAGATAACAGATTATTATGGAAGTTCTGATACGAGTTTCAGTATCTGTTACAGAATAAATTTGGTCAGGCAAAATTAAGTGGAATATTTTGCTTTAGGAATTAAAAGCTTTTCTAATCCTTAAAATTGAATGGATTTATGAACAACTTTTAATAAATATTTTCCTATTTTACTTCCCATTTTCTTACAATCCTAAGCAAATTTGAAGTTCTAACTTTTTTATTTGGCTTGACAAGTGTAAAATACAACAGCTGATTTGTGTAGCATAACAAGATTATCAATTCTCATTATCCTAGTATAAGAATACAAATTGCTAGGTTTGTGTGCCAGACTCTTAAAATGCATTCCTGGATATGATCTCTCACACCAACTGACTACCAGCCCTGCGAGCCTCTGCAGGAACTGCTTTTGGATTAGTTGCTGTTGGTTATTCCAGCCTTCTAAAGGAAACTGTGAAGGAGATAAATTGCACTATGTACTTAATGTTCACATAGTAGATGAAAGAGCTAAGGAACATATCACCACAGCCTGGGACAGCATGCAATGGTGGATCAAAATCTTTTACTGCAAAGACTTCTAACTAATTTAGAAATAAGAGATGATAACTACTGAAAAATGTCTTTTTTTGTATATATATTTAGGAAAATATAAAGTCATCCTCTGTGTAAAATCTTGTCCTATTTCCTCAGGTTTTGATGGGTTTGGTTTTTTGTTCTTTAATTTTTAATTTTCTTCTCTCTTTCTTAAGTATCTAAGTCACAAAAAACTACCTAATTTTCCTTGATATGCTAGAATAGGTATAATTTTTTTTAAGACTAGTTGCTGTGGAGTAGGAGGAAGCTGTGTAATATATTAATGTTACATAATTACTTATTTTCCATTTAAACATCGTCCTCTGACTGAGTCTTCAACTTTACCTGTGAGACTTCCTAAAGAGGATATTTTTCCTGTTTCCACCAGCAAAACAGGAAGAAAATTTGAAAGGAAAGGATTCACTGCTGACATGACTGTGTCATAAGTTTGTGTGTTTTTCTACCCATTTACCTACTAATCTTTATTAGGCTGTTGGTGTAGTGGTGAATCAGTTTTTCACTCCAGCAGCCATTCCATGTGTTTGTCAATCATTCCTATTAAAATGCATTGGAATAGAAAACTTGGCTGGCCTTTTCATTAATTGTTTCATTTAAATGTGGATTTTCTATGGTGGCATTTCTTAGTGAATCAGAATTTAATGGTTTCCAATTTTTTCCAGAGCAAGAATATTTTCCCTATTACACATCCTGCTTTTTAAATGATAATTTTTTTTTTTTAAAGAAATAACAGATCTGTATTCCCCTATAGTGTATGCTGTTTATCTAGATTTGCTCCTAGAAATCTATTTTCCAAACAAGACTGTGTCATGCATTGTTCAAATGAAGAGCTACTTCTTTCTATATATATGGGATGGAGTATAGTGGAAAGAAAGGTAATCCCTCTTAGTGGAGTCTGTGCAGGTCTTAAAACACAAGAAAGAAAAAAATTACCTAAGGGAACACTGTTCTGAAAATTTGAACTTCTAAACAATTTTTACAAAAGTTAGAAATTAAATAGGGTGCAGAACTTGAGAAAGTGAAGGATCAGAGCATATAATTTTTTCTAATAAAGAAAGTATCAAAGATTTGCTATTTGTGAAGTAGTCATTGAGAGTTTAAATAGTAATATTAATAATTTTTAATAATTTAATAATTTAAAAATTATTAATATTTTCTTCTAACACTTGTCATATTCATAATGACAAAGGCATGGTAGAGACTGGACAGCCCTCCAATAAAAATTTTATCAAAGATCGACTTAACATAAAATAGATTTTTTAAAATATATGGAATAAAAAAGTCCCTGAAATGATAGGACATACTCTTTGTTTACCTTCATCTCTGTACAGTGGTTGTGTCCACATTAACTTGTTAGTGAGAAATAAAAAAATATATATTTATCTTTGGTGCTTGTCCCTTTTGACTTGCAGAGCTGAATAGTACAAGGAAAAAACAGCTGGAAACATTCACTGGGTTCTTCTATATTTTGCCAAGGCCCTTTGGTAAAACTCACCTAAATGACCAAAGCTGCAAAAGCACTGTTCATTCATTTTTCTAAATGTCTCCAGAGATACTTCCTTACAGTTCAAAGCAAATAATTTAACTTGTTAGCTTACTGTGGGATCAAACAACAAATGACATTTTCTCTGCTTTATGGAAAAAATCCCATTGTAAGGTTTGAATTCAGAGTTCTAATAACAAGAATTTAACACTGTCTCCTAGACATGTCACCTGTGCAGTTTCCATGAAAAAACTTAGTTTCATGGTCTTCACAGTAATAATCCATTATATTTCATAAAGGTATATTTGCAGACAGAAAACTAAATTAAACAGTTAAACTCCAGGATGTGTTCATTTGTTTATCTCTGTAAAAAATCAGGAATTCCAAAACTTCCCTTTAATTGCATAAAAGTTTATGTTTGTATTTGCCCATATGTATCTTCACATAACATATTATTTGTGTTAACATATCCTTTGCAGACATGAAAGAAGTTAATTCTCTGTGATAGTCTGGGTTCTTCAGCAATGAATCACAGATCTTTTTCACCTTAGTGGAAGAGAGGTCAAGATAGGACAAAGCAGCTGTTCAGTGCTGAACCACTTTTTGAGTGTAATCACATGTACTCTCTAGTAACAATGAAGAAAATATTTTTGCCAGTATTAAAGGTAAAACAACCTTTTGATGTTTGAAAGAAATAAAGCATCATGGTCAAAATCACAGCCTAAAATATGCATATATGCATATATAAAATATCCATAGTCTAAAGCATGCATGTATGAAAATGCAGAAGTACGTATGCATGCATAAACCCCACATCTAAACAAAAAAACATTTTCAAGCCACTTGTTGAAATATTAGAGGTGAACTGACTGTGATTAAATATTTTGCAAAAAAACCCAGATGTGAAACAAATAGTAATATTTTCCATTTATTCAAAACCACAAAGGATTCAGCTAAATACCTACTGTCAGATTTGTACCATACTTAAAGTAACTATTTGGAACAGCTGGGAAAAGATGAGACATCAGAACGATTATCAGTGTCTAGGAAATATGATTTCTATGAAAAGACTGAATGAACCTGAACTGGTCGTCCTAATGAAAATCATTAAATAAGCAAGATAACAATATTTTAAATACCTAGGATTATGGTATAAGCATAAAAGGATTACAAAAATTGCATGAAATTTAGACTGAAGATTCTAAGATTGATGGTGAGATTTTTGGTTTTGCATAGCTAATAATTATCATCATTGCTGCATTCTAATACACAAAAGACCAGGAAAAAGAGGTAAATCTTTTTTTCTTACAGTCATTGTGCCTGAATGTATGTGTATAATACAACTTGAATTCTGCAGACCGGATAGAGAGACACAGCATCATGGGTCAAGTACTATAAATCGTAGAATCATAGAATAATTTGGGTTGGAAGGAACTTTAAAGACCATCTACATCCAACTCTCTGCCATGGGCATGGACAGGTTAATCAGAGCCCCATCCAGACTGAACACCAGGAGGGATGGAGCAGACACAGCTTCTCCAGGCAACCTATTTCAGTGTCTCACCACTTCCACAATAAAGATTTTCCTAATACTTAATCTAAACCTTCTCTCTCTGTTTCATTCCTTTCCCCCTTGTTCTTCCACTACATGCTCTTATAAAAAGACCCTCTCCGTCTATCTTTCAGACTCCTTTCAGATCCTGGAAGGCCACAGTTAGGTCACGCTTAAGCTGTTTCTTTTTCAGACTGAACAAACCCAATTCTCTCAGTCTTTCCTAGCAGGAGATAAAAGAGTGTACATGTTACATGATTGTCACTATTGCAGGAGGAAAAAATTCACATCTTTCTTCTCTGAGCAGACTTTTAACCCTCAGCTCAGGACATTGTTGACTCTTTGAGTCGCTTCCAAAAGCATGAAACAAAATTAATTGGGAGGTAGTTTTTAATTGCGGGTTTTTTGGTTTTTTTTTTGTATTTTCATGGAATTTTTAAACTATTTGTTTAGTGGGAGCTGTGAGGTTTTAACAAGGTTCAAATACTAACAAACAAGAAGTTGGATCTAGAACTTCTGCTGCTTAGAAATGTGTACAGAAACGTGTTTGTACTATAATTACCATCTCTTCTGTATTTAACACACATCTGCTTCAGAAATTCTGTATTTTTGTACAACATTGCCTTTCCATTTCTACTCAGAGGAGCACTTAATAATTTCTTGTCAGATTAGGCATCATGTTAATTTGTGATTCTTAAAGAATTCATTGATATAATCTATTCTAGAAATGGAATATCAATAATAAATATGAAAATATTTAAATCCATCTTAAAAACTAACTGAAATGTCTTTCTTTGGGGATTTTTTGAGTACTGGGACTTATCCTTTGGGCATGTAACTTCTTTGTTTACTTCAGTCATAATCTTTCCCTGAGTGTTTTGAAGACATTTTAGAAACCACAACTGTCAAGTTCAAATTGTGCCATATGTAATTTTGTGACACTGAGTTTATAAAGTTTGTGATATTTGACTATAATCATTAGACACTTGGTCCATCATATGAAGAGTTTTACTGGAAATTCACATTTATGTAAATGGTTTGGTTTCTGTTGCATATAAATATGAAGGAGTGGTTCATCATCATTAAGAATTCTTGGACCTTGTGTCATTTACATATTCTGCTCCTTTTAAAGGAAATATATATAAAAGTGATGGATGATACAGATTATGTATTCAGCTTAGAATAAATTTTGTGATAATCAGCATTATTTTGTCCTAAAAAGAAAATCCTTTTACAGATCATATTTATTGGAATGGAAATATAAAGCTTTGATGTAAGTTTCTTTAGAAAGTGAAAAAGAAGTTGAACCAGACACGGTGGTTTGTAGAGACTGTGTGTTTCCAAATCTTTTTGACATGCTGTCCAGAAGAATCAACCAGACTACCAAGGGGTCTGAAAGAAGACTTCCTAAGTGATTTTAAAAAGTAATACAGTTTCTTAATTCATCAAATGTTGTTAAATTAGTGTGTTCCCTTAACTGTCACCTCAGGTTTCATCCAAACACAGTCCTACAGTTTTGTCTTACCACAGGGCATGTATTCACAAAACCATTTAAAATGCATCTTTTTTTTTACAGATGTTCTCTGTATATTGTTCCACACTACAGTCTCTTTGTAATGATTGCAGAACAGCAATACTGTTAAGAAGATAAAGTTTAATAGCATGTCACATCTTCAGCATAGAAACCCTATAGTGTAACAAACAGATGGATGTCTTTCTCCTTCAAAGCAAGTGCTGTTGTAAAATCTTTCACTCTGAATTAAAATGAGGGAACAGCACACTTAAAGAAATTGTTTGTGTGCAAAATATGTAAAATATGAACGAGTATCGTGTGCATCTATATGCTTCCACCTGTTGGTTTGTCCCTCATGCCCTTAAAAAAAAAACAAAATAATGAGGTTCCCATTTCTGTTCTTCAGGTCAAATCTGAAAATCCATTTTCCATTATGCCTCAAAAATATTTGAAAGGTTTTAATTCTGGTTTTGGTGAATAAGAAACCCATTTTTGGGGGATTCGAACATTTCAAAAGAAGTTGATCCACATACAAGCCAGTGGACAAACAAGGTTCTTTCTCTCCCTGTTTGTTTTTCACACTCAATAAGCCACTTCAGTTGCTCACCGTCAAGAACAGATTTATCTTATCTTCACACATTCATTCGCACACCTAGACTCACTCCAGTTCCTGGGACCACAGACATCAATCTTTAAAGATCAAGCATCATCTTAAAAAGAACTAGTCATTCAGTAAAAAAATTAAAAATAGGCATTCAGAGGATAGAGAAAACCAGGTTTGTGGCCACCTGTGGAACCCGACCGTATGTAAATCTATGGGACCTTACGAGATGCATCAGAGAGTCCTGAGGGTGTTAACTGATGTAGCTGCCAAGCCACTCTCCATCATACTTTAAAAGTCATGGCAGTCAGGTAAGGTTCCTGGTGACTGGAAAAAGGGAAACAATGCACCTATGTTTAAAAGGGGCAGAAGAGAGAAGACTCTGGGAGAATCATGGAACAGATCCTCTAAGAATCTCTGCTAAGGTAAATGAAGGACAGGGAAGTGGTTTGAAACAGGCAGCATTGCTTTACCAAGTGCAGATTGACCAAACCAGTGAGCTATGATGGAGATTACATCAGTAGACAAGGGAAGGGCTATGGATGTCATCTATCTGAACTTCTTTTGGCCTCTGACATGGTCTCCGCAACATCCTTCCTTCTAAACTGGAAAGAGATGGATTTCATGGGTGGACAGGTTGTTGGATGAAGAACTGGTTGGATAGTCACATCCAGAAGGTAGTTAGTGGTCAATGGTTCAAAGTCCAGATGGAGGTCAGTGGCAGGTGGTGTCCCTCAGAGTACATATTTGGATCAGTATTTTTTCATGTCTTCATCAGTGATGTAGAGAGTTGGATGGGGTGCACCCTCAGCCAGTTCACAAATGACATCAAGTTTAGGGGTTCAGATGACACACCTGAAGGACAGGATGCCATTCCAGAGGGGACAAGTTGACTGAGGTGAACCATATCATGCAAGGTGCTGCATCAGGGTCAGGACAACCCTCAGTGTCAAAACCAGTTTGGGGTTGAAGGGGCTGAGAGCAGCCCTTTCGAAAAGGACTTGGGGGTGCTGGTGAATGGAAATTGGACAAAAAGAAAGAGAACAGTAGCCAGCATGCCGATGGAGATGATTATCCTCTGCTCTTTTGAGACAAACGTGTGCTGCATCCAGCTCAGGAAAGAGGTGGACCTGTTGGAGTGGGCCCACTCCTATGAGAAAATCTAAGATGACTTGGGTTGATCAGCCTGCAGAAGACTCTGGGAAGATCTCATTGTGGCCTTGCTGTATATAAAGAGAGCTTGTAAGAAATGTGGGGACAAACCTCTTACATGGACCTGTTGAGACAGGACAAGGGGTAATGAGTTTTAATTAAAGGAGGGTACTTTTAGACTAGGTATAAGGTAGAATTATTTTCAATGAGGGTAGTGAAACACGGAAAGTGTGTCCCATCCCAGGAAAGATTCAAAGTCAGGTTGGGTGGGGGTCTGAGCAACATAAGTAGTTGAAGATGTCTCTGCTTATTACAGGAAAGTGGGACTAAATGTTCTTTGAGGTCTCTTCTACCCTAAACTATTCTGTGATCTTGAGAACTTTACTTAATCTTGTCTATTTACTTTAAATTTATTTCTAGAAGAACAAGAACAGATCCAACCTCAGGACACACTTATTTTTGGGACTAAATTTCAGGTTCCTTCTGTTTATGGTCCTGTAAATCTGGCATTTCTCATTGTCCTTTAAGCTATATAAGTCATTACATCATGGCTCATTCATTAGTGGTTTGATATATCAGAATTATTTGTTGATAATTGGATCCATCAATTCTATTTCTACAACCAGAAATTCATATTTGTCTTATTTAAACCCAGTGCAATTCACAATGCTTTAGATTTAAAACTCATTTTTCTTCTGAAGAGAAAAGCAGGACTACATTCTTCATTTTAAAATTCTCAAAAGACAGACATGTAAAATGGGATTCATCCCAGGGTCTTTTATTTTTTTGTGGCTGAGGGAAAGACACATTGTCTCTTCACAATGTAGATATTTAAAGTAAATCAGATGAATCTGTTAGAAAAAAAAGTTTTTCTCTCATGAATATAATGGAGAACCAGGTGATATAGACACCTTTATCACAGCTTCCTAAAGCTGTACGAGATGGAATCCTCACAGAGAGCTGTCAGGACTTTTACAAGTTCACAGGAAATATCGTGCAAAGCCAATTCAGTGCAGGTCCCTTGGGGCTCATTTGTAGAAATTCTTTCCTGCCTAAAAGAATTGTAAAGAAAGTCTATAAATATAACATTTATGTGGCGTGGAGAGAATTACTGAAGGTGTATTGCTGAGAGGTTAAAAGGCTCTCCATGATTTTATGGTCACTTCAGTTTAATTCTTTCCCTCCTGTAATTATTTTCATACCTCTGATTAGTCACTAGGTCATTGTTTCCTGATTAATTGATCAAATGAATTACCATACTGATTATCTATAATTTTTACCAGTTGCTCAAATAACTTCCAATTACTCTGTTTCTAAACTATACTATTAAAACAGTGAATGTGAACGTCTATGTTGTCTGCATTTGCCTCTTATCCTTTCAGTGCAAATATAGGAAAATAACTTGTTTATCAAAATTCATCAAGAGTAATTATCTACACAGAGTAGGAAATAATTCTAAACAAATATTTAACATACAATTTGCATGACTGCCCAATGGCCTGGCAAACAAAGAATTAGGACTAAGATTTTATGAGATGCCTCTTCAATTTTGTAGTTGTTTTTGACTAATTCAGGCAAGATTAAGAAGCAGAACAGAAATAAAGTGAGGCCACACAGAGAAAAAAAGGTGTGCAATGAATCTAGTTCCCTCTCCTTCTGCAGGAGTACATTTCTCACTTTTCAGAACAGTTCCCTGGCAAAGGACAGGTGAGGAGAAGTGAGCCAGCCAAAACTGAAAGGAACAAACTACACCAAATGAATGTGCAGTTCCCTAAAGTCATGACTTATCCATGGGCAAATCATCACATAGTACTTGATGCATTTATTTTATACATTTCTATTAAATTATCTGAAATTCTCCTCTAAGTGAAAACACAGATCAAAAACTAGGGTTTGGGAGCCAATCACCACAAAGTTGCTGATGCTTTGGTGGTTGAAGGTGGGTGGCAGTGTACAGTACAGGGATATTCACTGTGCACCTCAGAGCATTGTCTGTGCTTCAGTAGGCGGCATGTGTAACTTTGAAGAGCAGTTTGAGAAATTTTACAATATTTTGCAATGTTATTTACCTTACATGTATTCAGCCTCAAAATTTTTTATTGTTTTTGCTTTTCTCATATCTATCAAAATTCCCAGCTCTTTCCTGCAGACTTCACCAGATGTAAGACTTTTGGAATCAAATTTCTTTATATATATATAAAAGAAAAATTGCAAAAAGGTGTGCATTTTTAAATGTTTTTACCCGTATCAGATGACTTGAAAGTCATATAAATATTCAGAATAATGGATAATAGAGATCAACAATAATAGGCATATAAAATATTTGTAAAAAAAACCTCTTTATAGAAGCACTACATATATCTATTAGTGACTGTATAATTTTTGACCAAAAGAATCCGAGTCTTTAAAATTTTTTGCTCTTATACAAGTTTGTCAGTTGACAAAGGAAATACTTATTTTTTATCTGAAGGAATTTCCAAACGAATTCAGTTCTGAATATATTGCAACATAGTGACAGTGGAGATGACTTCAGACTTTGAAAGAAAACATGTATCACATTCCGTTCAATGGACACACACTCCCTCTATTTAGACACAAAGGGTCACACAAGCAGAGTGATATTTCTGGTAAACTCACTTGGGGTTAATGCTACTAACAAGGGAAATATTGCAGTTATTCTCTACAATAACATGCATGTGGAATATTCAGAAATAGCATGTATGTTTTGTTTTTCAATCTCCTGTTATTTAAAGATTGTAGAAATATGGAAAACTCTTAATATTTTTTATGGCCACAGAGTATTCTAAAAAAAAAAATACAGGAGGTATTCCTCCTTCACCTGCTTCTCTTCTACTAGTTCGCTATGGCTTAAAATTTTTAAATTTTTAAAATTTTTAATTTTTTTTTTTATAATCAATGAAAATTGATGCGGCATTAAACTAGAGAGACACCAATTCAAGTGTCTAAATGTAACTGTCTAACCATCCATCAAGGTCAGTGAAGAGCTAGGTACAAAAGCCCTTGGAGTCTGTTTATCAAATGTAGGTGCTTATCATAACACCCTACCTCCCTCTAGCCTTTCCTGCCTGAGTTGTCTGATTATCCCCTGACCGTAAAGTAACCTTTGACAGCTCTCAAAGCTGCACCTCTTCACTGTTACAGACTTCTTCTTTCCCTGGTATGAAGAATTTCAACTTCTCTTCTGCCCATAGAACAAGCTCAACACCAAATCTGGAGACACTCACTATGTTGTGAATTTGTAATTGATAAAGCTCACAAAATTTTCATCATTATTTAGGAGATAGGAGGAATAATTGCATAAAACCTTAAGAACCTGTTCAGAAAAACAGATGTGATGGCTTGGGTTGTTTAGTCTGAAAATCAGTATATCCTCCAGGCTGATGTGAAGAAAGAAGGAAAGAATTGAGGCGAAGCAAGAATGACCAGTTCAGCTTTAAATTATTACTCTGGCCAGTGGCTTGAATAGCTTGAATTTAAGCTTAGTATTACATGTCTTTTGAATTACCTGATTTTTTTCGGATGGGTTGAGTTTTAGTCTCTTCATTGATTATGTTTACCTATATTTATGACCATATGTTCTTCAAATAATGTTATATTTTCACCAACCTTTAACAACTGAGTATAAATGAGAAATTACATCTGCTGCTTTCTCTCTGTCTGTATGCCATCCTTCCTATATTCATAACCTCTGTAACAGAATATTCTAGTCAATATTGTTCCCAATGCAACCAGAACAATTAGCTTTCCATAGAATATGGGAATACATGCTAGGATTTCACCCACTTGTATTAATGTATTCTGGTTCATCACATCCTTTACATGTTGCAGTTGTTTTGCCTGTACAGACATAATCTGTCTCTTGAATTATATAATTTAGAAAGTTTTCCATTATTTCAGAGACACTAGTATTACTAAATAGGTTTTGTCATCTCATTTAAATCATTTTATGTAAGCATTTGCTGTCAAATGCATGCTTGAGATTTTCTGAATGATTCTAGCCTACAGAACAACTGTCAGCATCAACAAAGTTATCTGTGCTAAAACATAGATGCCCATATTAAAAGTAAATGCCTTTCTTATTTTGTGGAATATACAAAAAAAATGTAACCAAGTCCCACCTTATTAACTGATTAAAAGTGATGCATTTTTTCTCCACAGGATTAGTTGGAATACTGGTCCAGGTTTAGAAGAAAAACTGCATTTTAGTTATGGAAAGAATTGATTCATTACAGTTTTATATATGCAGACAGAATAATGACATTTGCAATAGTTTTGCTTTAGACATTGGGAATTACCATGGACATTATACCACAATACAGCTAACTTACGAGTTTAAACTTTATGTACATATGTTTAATATAACATTGAATTAGCATGCATTCCATGACATATATAAATTAATCTTTAAAATGTTATAGGTTTTGTAAGCAGCTGTATTTAAAGTTCTGGAATCCTCAGCAAAGTCACTAGAAAAAGCTTCCTTTTTGATCAGCGTTAATGTTAAAATTGAAAACAGAATAGAGCAAAAGGTAGCTAAATGAGAACTTTTTCTGATTTTCCTCATATTGGCTAAAATTAAATAGCACATATTTCAGAAAAAGCTGTCTAAATTAAAACTAAATTTCTGAATCTGTACAATAACTTGAGTTTGCATTCAAATGACTAAACAAAGGTAAAAAAATACATGAATTGTGGTAGTTCATGATGAGCATTTAACTTTCACTTTAATATAGCATCTTTTTTTTGCATGCAACATGCAACAAAATTCCATCACAGGAGCCTCATTTTAATATTTTCCAGGCTTTCATGTTGTATCTTTCAGTGGTGAGCTTGAAGAAAATACATAACACATGATATCAAATATTTCTGTAGTGGTAGGCATGACTACACCATTTTTATTTTAGAGCTACATGATGTGATTTGCCTAAGGGGCCTCGAAAAGCCAGAGGCCATTCTGCTTTAACAATCACTGGATGATTGAATAAAATAAAAAAGAAAAAAAAATGCTAATTATGGATTGGAGTTGTGTATTTGAAATTGAATTAATGTATTCAGAAAATTTATGCTCTGGACTCAGTTTTAAAAGATTAAAAGGCCAAACCATGACAAGGTTGAGTACTTTGAAGGCTGATTTAAATGGTAAGGCTTAATCTTCTTGTGGGTATGGAGGCATAATTCGAAATGGATTAACGATTTACAACTTAGCTTTTAGTCTACATAAACTCTGCAGGATATTTTCAGTCAATGAAGAGTGATGAGCCCTCTAGCACATTCTTTAACAGTGAAATAAGTTACTCCTGAATATTATGCCGGTCTTTTTGAAGTCTTATATCTGGGAAAATGAAGTTTACCTATTTTGACCCACCACTCAGCTGTATCCAACTCCTGAGCATACACTGTGGCAATTATGTGTGTTTTTACAGCACATGTAAACTATTAGATATAAAAAGGAGCGTGGGTGCCTCTGTGCTCAGAGTTATCCATGCAAGGATAACTGTGTTAGAAACCAAAGGTTCCGACACAGAGCACAAGAAAAGTTACTTTTCTCAAGGCCTTGTAGTGATTGCACAAGGGTAAATGGATTGAAACTGAAACTATATTTAGGTTAGATATTAGGAAAGAATCTTTACTGTGAGAGCCTAGAACAGGTTGCCCAGAGAAAGGATGTTCCATTTCTGGAGTTGTTCAAGGCCACATTGTGTAGAACTCTGAACAAACTGGTCTTATGGAAGATGTCCTTGCCCATGACGGGGGGCTGGAACTGGTTGATCTTTAAGGTCCTTTCAATACAAACTATTCCATATTTCTATTAAAGTGTTACTACTGTTACTTTTACCTAACTGACAGTCTCACTTAGTGACTGTCAAGAGGATGAGAAACGCACATTTGCAATCCTTCATGCATGTAGGGAAACTAAAGTACAGATTTTCGTTGTACAAAAAGATACTTCAGCCTGTCAGGTTTGTTTAAAGACGTTTCACAATCTTTCATCAAAAGCATTGTAGAAGTATACACGAGGCTCAACTACATTTTGTGTGTCATGTTATTTCTTAAACTAGGATTTTCAGGAATAATTGGGCAGATGCTATGCTAGGGATTTCTAACCTGGAAATGTTTAGTAATACTATCTGTAACCTCTGCTTTAGTATAACTCCTTTCACTTCAGTGACAGATGAGTAGGCATTGAAATTTTAGATTTAGGCACCTACTTCCTATTTAAGTGTTTTGGTATTTTCGCTTCTTTCTATTATTTCAAAATAAATATATAAAACACAGAAATTGCCCAAAAACAGAAGTAAAGTTCTCTTCAAATCTTTACTGATCTATGGTTGAACCTGATCTGAGCCGTTAACAAGACTCTTAAATGTCAAGTCCTGTATGATTTTTTTGGCAATTTAGTAGTGCATTTAGCGACTAGACCACAATACAAATATTTGTTGTCAGGTGGCTGTTATATTTATACCTTTGCTACTGGTAAACTCATTAATAATGGTACAAATTGCTGAGGTTTAACAATGTTAGAGAAATCCACATAAAAAAAAAAAAATAATGCATTTCAGATAAACCCGCTAAATACAAATACAATTTTGAGATAAGTACATTGAAATAACATCCAGCACAGTCTTTCCCCTATACGTAGTCTAAATGAACATCTCTTTTTCTGATCCATGAGAAATAAGGAAGATTCAACTGTACTTCTTACTAACCCCTGCTCAGCTGCTGCCCCGGGCTGCTTTAACTTCTTTGCGTGAGAGAGTGGTAGAGCCGGGCTGTGCTGCCCCGGGGCTTCCTGGGGATCAGAAAACATTTCCACACCAGCCTGGGCTCCTCATATTCTGACCTCCTGCAGCCATCTCCTACCACAGGACCAGATGGGTTTCCTGCAAGCAAGGACTTGCTTGCCTAAGGAAAATGAAGATGGAAAAGCATGGGCACTTGAGCCTGATCCAAAGCCTGTTGAACTCAAGTTACGTCTGTGTTTTTGGCCTAGGCTGAGCTGTTAAGATTTGATCTTGATCTGTCCAGTGTCAGTGAAAGCTGTGTCTGGTTAGAAAGACAGGTAGTGCTTTGTACTGCCAATGCTACATGTCCAGAAACTTACTTCTGGTAACCACAACAGAGACAAAAAATAATGATAAAAAAAGTAAATGCTGTAAAATATAAATGATGCAATTATTGCCAACATGGTCATAAACACTTCCTGTTCTGTATGAAAAGATATACTTTTTTAGCAGCAATAGTAAAAATATTGACTACAAGAAGTGAAAATAAGCAATAATCTTATATGTAAATGCAACAGAAAATCTGAGGCATTTAGAAAAAAGAGTATTTCATACCAACTATGAAAATTGTTCCTGCTTAAAGTTAGGTGTAAATCCTTCTTTGTTTCTTCTATACCAACAGCTTCTTGAATAGTCCGCGATACAGTCGACAAAATAAATCAGATTGTGAACACATTAAAGTTAACCAAATCTATTCCTTACCCTAGAAATGTTTAATTTATGTTGACAGTCTTGCCCTGAGTGGTTGTAGCTGGAAAAGTAAGGCAAATAAAAGTCCAATCTTGGAGCATATCTGCCTCTGGTTTTCAAGATGACTGCATTTAGCTGAACAAATTCTTATTTGTTACATTGAATTAAAAAGTTGAAATTTGTTATTAAAGAAGCTTTAATGAGAAGTCATTAATAGAGGTGATTAAATTAAACCCCTATAGAAATGCCCAAACCTTATGGAGATTATGATGGAAAAGTGGCAATCGTTGTGTACCCACAGAGACTCTGAAAATTCACATAAAATGATGTAGATATAATATAGATACCTGGAGGCAGAAAAAAAAGAAAGGCATTTTGGGCCAAGGCTGTGATACTGACAATGTTTAATGAAAAATAATTAATTATAGCTTTGATGCAGTTACTGCACTTCTCAATTTCAGGATGAGCAGAGAGCATCAAAGAGGAAAAGATATGGACTGACTGCAACCTCCATTCCCAATCCCCCTGCAACACACAATCTGTGTCTTTATCTTGCTCCATGAGCTTTATCATCTTATTTTCTCTGCCTGTCCTGTTGAGGAGGGGGAGTAAGAGAACAGCTGAGTGGCTGTGATGGGGTGGGTGAAGGTCTGGCATCATTCCAAGGTCAGCCCATGACACAGAGCACAGCTTAAAACTAAAAAAAACCCAAGGACAAAACCACAGGTTACACAAGTGCTTGATTCAAGCTTGTACTTGAATGTATCTCTACATAAATACTTGCACGTATGACAGGTGAGTGAGTAATCTTGTTTTCCATGGGTATCTGTACAGCACTTTCATTTTCAAAACAGGCAAAAATAAAATCACACAGTGATGCTATAGGGATATATATCAGATTAAAATCTGCCTTTTGAAGTGTCTGTTCTGAATGAGCATGTTTAAAACACAGAAATTACTGGCTTTAGCAGATTCAGAATCTGAATTCAATTTTATTCCATTCCATGATGATTCACCACTCCAGATTATACTACTACAGAAAAAAAACCCAACCAAAAAAACCACAACAAACCAATCAACCAACAAATGAACAACTATACCAATACAAAAAACATCTCCATTAGATCACTAGTGTTTTTTAACTGTTACAACTTTGAAACAATATTAGATTTCTGAATTCTTATGTCTTCAGAGAAAAAAAAAAAAACCAAAAACTTTTCATTAATTTTCTAGATGTACATTTAAAATACTAGGAAACAGAAGAGCCAGGCAGAGTGGTATTTTCTCTAATTTGGTAATGATGGGTTACACAGAACTGATAAGAAACTCTTGGCCATTACATAATAAAGCCTTTTGGCTTTGAGGTATGTCTAAAAATGCCTGATGTGGAAATTTCTCATTCTTCCATATATTTTGCCACAGAGTAAAACACATACTCTGTTCAAGCTCCTTTGAGGTGCTTGAGGACTGTTACAGACCTAAAGCAATCCATGAAGCCTGGCTGCTGAACTAAGCAGAAATAATTTGCTAGAAGAGAGTGCTGAGAAGAGCTGCCAGCCCTACGCTTCACTTCTTAAAGAGAGGCACCTTATTCTTGTCTGCAAAATCTTCTCTCTCCATTTGGGATTATGACTCATCTTCTGACTTTAAGGGCCTTTATCACGCACAGAGCAATTTCTCACAAGTTGTGATAGATTTGGTCTTATTGTTCTTTCTAGTTTAATGGTTGAAGTGCACATTTTCATTTTCATTTTGCATATTTTGTTGAAATCCATCTTTTGCCTGAGGGTATTTAGCCTATATAATCTATGAAGCTATAGATAGGATATTTTCTCTCTTTGCTGTTACTGTAGTACAGTTTGGATAACATTCTCATTATTATTGACAATAGTTTGAATGTAAAGTATTGGGATTAGTCTCTCTCATCTCAGAAGTCTAAAACAGGTTTCTGTCTCTACTTGTAGTCTAGTATTCTCACCTTAAAGTATGTACCCAGTTTTTTTCCTCCAGGAATGCACAGAAGGAAGAGTGGCTTGTTAATGCTACTGTGTTAAATAGTAAGTAGTTCTAAACTGATTATGGCACATATTCTTGAGCATTATATTTTGAAAAGTTCAATATTTTTAAGTTTGACATATGATTTATGTCAAGTCCAATGGATCTGGCAATGATTAACTGAAGATAGTGAGATTAGGAAATAAATGCATAAATGCTTTTTAGAATGCTTTTCAATTTGCAGAATGAGGGCCCTGCAGTACATAAAGACAACTGGCATGATGCCCATGCACCAGAGGGATAAGGGCAAAAGTGCTAATAATTACCACAGTTAGATGCAATTCACCGAGATATCTTGTAATGCACACCACTTACACTTTGCTCGTATTCCATGCTGATTTGATGTTACTACAAAAAAAATCCTTATTTTAAAAATTTCTGCTTTATGAGGTACTTGCCTAGAAATACTGTTGAAAAAACGCCTCATACATCAAAAGATTCTTAATTAAAGAAGACTTTTTTTCATTTTTTTTCATTTAAAGGAAACAAAAATTATCTCCACAATTCAGTTTGACTAATAATTTTTTTCATTTCTGCTAGAAATGCATATGCATTTTTATAACATCCTGTCAAAGAGAGCTGTCTTTTATCTTTACTGGAATCAGAGAACATGTCAAGTTGGAAAAAACCCATCAGGATCATTGAGTCAATTCCTGGCCCTGCACAGGGCACCCCAAAAATGACACCTTGTGCCTGATACTATTGTCCAAATGCTTCTTGAACTCTTTTGGGCTTTCTGCTATGACATCTTCTCTTGGGAGCCTCTCCCACTGCTCAATTACACTCTTGGTGAAAAATTTTCTCAGGATTCATTTTCATACTCTTAAAGATTACCTTCTGAATGAAAGATGATATAGGAAAAATCATGGCAAATATGTACTAAGAAAATATCAATACCATTATGATTAGCACACATTTGAAGCTTGATATATTCTATATTCTATCTTATATTAGATGTGACAGCCCATATTTAGTTGACATTTGATTAAATAATCCTTATTGTAAACTTCACCTTCAAAGTTTAGCAAAATAGGTCTCATCTATAATGCTATTTTCTAATATCTTATAATCAAAAAATTCTTTGTCTTTTAAGAGTCTGTAATGTGTTGTTACTGAAAAAGATTTTTTTTTTAATTGCAACTTCACCTGTTGCGATACATATAGTGCCTCGTGTGGTTCCATTCTGAAAAATAAGATAGAGACCAGTCATGGTTACTCCTATGGAGTACTGCTCTTGTCAGCAGGCCTTCAAAGTGCAAGTCTAAAGTCTTCTATTCAGGTGGCAAAGTTAACCACAGTTTCTATTTATAGGCAGCATTTATGCTTGCAGCACTTAGGTACAAGCACTCAGCACAAAGGTATTTAATTTCTGACAAAAATGTCCACTTAAAAGTAAGAATATATGTATAAAAATACCTGTATGATATGGAGTATACTATCAAACATTAAAGCTTAGAGGATGTGTAGAGACTTCTAGCTTTTGTCTTGAATATTTTCCCAAATAAGAACTTCTTTTTTCACTTATTTCTTCATTAACAGGACATTGATTCCTTTTTTTCTGCAGTACTTTCATTTTTCATTTAGAAAGGAAGGCTACATGTGTGAGCCTTTAGACTACTTTCAGAATTCCAGGAAAAAAAACCTGTCCTTTTGTTCTTAAAAGAGACCCATGGAAACTTTGTCCTTGTTCTTCACATTGACACAGATGTCAGCTTGTAGCCACCTCTATTCAATTTTAACAAGTTGTGCTTCTTATTTGGGGGAGGGGAGTATTGGAAGAAACCAGAAGCTGAATCACAGCCATTAAAAAATAATCTAGAACACAATAGAAATCAGTTATAAGAGATCTTGCTGAGGGAATAAAGATTTTTTGTTCATGAAGGAAAGATAATGCAAAGCTTTAATCTTTATAAAGGCTTTCTATGGATATGAAAGTGTGTTACATTTTTGTGTTAGTTTTTGTACTGAGACTGGCAGGTGGCTGGAAAAGGACTCAGGAGAGGTTAACACCTGTCTTTTCATAGCTTTAAAAATACAGGTTTCATCTTTAACTCATTTGAAATCTCAGAATGCTGAAAGCATTAGAATTTTCGCAGTCATTTTCCTCATAACAGCACTATGATGGATTTATATGAATTATGGTCCCTATCTAAGACCAATTTCAAAAAAGAATTATATATACACACACCTGTGGTTTCTTCCATTGAATGTTCTCAATTAAATTATTATGTTCTTTATTATTGACGTAAATGCTATAAAGACAGAACATAATTATCAGTTCAAATGCTAAAATTTCCCCCATATCTGTCAGGTTCTGAATATATATGTATATATATGTATATTTGTTTGTTAGTTTGTTTTTCGGGGTTTTTTTTGGTTGGTTGGTTGGGGGTTTTTTTGTTTGGTTGGGTTTTTTTGTTTTTTCTGTGAAGTATGAATGAAACAGAGGTGAAAGCTCCAGAAAAATGCAACTTTTTCACATCATTGTTAAGAATATCCCAGAGCCTTAGAATGGTTTCAGCAGGAAGGGACAATTAAAGAATACTGAGTTCAACCACATTGCCCTGGGTCAGGTTGCTCAATCCAATATGACTATGAACATTTTGTGATGGAGGATCCACAATTTCTTTGGACAGCTGTGTTGGTTTTGGAATGATTGGCACTTTGTTAGCAGCCATGGAAGTTTTCTTCTCTTGTTCCAGTGTCTCACCACCTTCCTTGTAAATAATTTCTTCCTTATATCCAATCAAAACCTACCTTCCTAAAGTTTAAAAGCTTTGGCTCTTCCACTGACACTACAGGCCTTTCGAGAAAGTCTCTCACTGTCTTTTTTTGTAAACCCCTTTAAATATTGAAAGCCAGCAATCAGATATTTCAAGAGCCTTCTCTTATCTGTGCTAAACAGCTCCAACCCTCTCAATTTTTCTTCAAAAGAGAGGTTTTCAAGATCTTTGATGGCCTTTCTCTGAGCCCACTAAAATATACTGGCTGGTTACACTGTGTTTGCTGCATCTCAGGACGGCTGCCAGGGCACACAACTGGCCCATATTGAACCTGTCACATTCCTTTCTGCTCTCCAGATATTCCTCTCCCAATTTGTACTTTTGCCTGGCATGAGTCCAACCTTGGTGAAGTTGGCATTTCCATTTGTTAAATTACTACTAATTGTCCAATGCTCCAATATACCTAAATCCATCTGCAAGGCACTTTGTTCCACATCTCGTAGGACCACAGAAATTTTTGGGTTGGAAGGGACCCCAAATACCATCCTGTCCTATGCCCCTCACCATGTGCAGGGACAACTCTCAATATCAGCAGCAAATTTTTTTAATGCATCTAACTCCTGCACCCAGATCATTGATAAAAAAATCCAGAGGAGAACTAACCCTAAAATTGAACCCTGGGGAATGCTGCTGCTGACCAGTTGGCAGTGAGGTGCAGTCCCATTCCCTACATTTTGAGGCCTGACCATAAGCCAGTCCTTCACCTAGTGTGGCTTGTAGAACAGTACATAGAGTAATGTGTTACTAGTATACAGACAGTATGTACAGTACAGCTAATAGTAGATATGATAGGCATGCAGTGCATAAATAGAATAAATACCCTATAATGTCTATCTTTATGTGTAGTATTTATCTATACCAGGGTGCATCAAACTGAACTTTGCCAAAAGTGTCAAAAGGTGATTATCTTACTGCAACCTTGCCTTGAGTGCTGTGTGCTGCTCTAGGACAACCTGGGAAACTTCTTAAGGCACTCAAATGCATCCATAGGATGGCAACAAAGCTGGTAAACAGGCTGAAAGGAATGTCCTGTGCCTAGCATCTGAAGACTTCGGAATTGTCTAATTTGGAGAAAAGCAGGCTGAGGGATGACTACCCTGCTCTCTACAGCTTCCTGGAAAAGGAGTGAAGAGGAGGGTGCTTCTCCCTGGTTTCTGGAGTCAGGACATGAGAATGGTTCAATAATGTGCCATAGGTTGTTCATACTGGACATTATGAAACATTTCTTTACTTCAAGGGTGGTGATTAAACACTGGAACAGGCTTCCTAGAGGAGTGGTCTCAAGCCTGCCAGTATCTAAGAGGCATTTGCACAATATCCTTAATAGTATGCTTTAACTTTTGGTCAACTGAAACATGCAGGCAATTGAATGGCATGATAGCTGTAGGTTGATCCTTCTAACTGAATATTCTATGCTATGCTTTGTGTGCACTACATGCATGACATATTTACTATATACTATACTATATATGTAGAAGTTCTATAGTATATGTTATTTATGTGTATATGTGACTTTTAGATGGTGAAAGAATATGTGGCAAAATGTGACAGAAGGCAGTCCTTATAGTTTTAGACTGTATCAAATAATGCAAAGAAAATTTCCTCCTAACTTCCTATTTGCTACTTTTTGTGTGGTATTTAAATCTTCATTATGGAGTGGATGACGCTGGCCATAATTAAATGTTGAAGATAACCAGCAGAAGTGTATGCTTTAATTTCCTCAGTCCAGGACTACAGAGGTGGAAGAGAAAAGGACTGCAGAGCTGATGCTCCTTTCTGTAATCACTTGTATAGCAGTAACAGGGACCACAATGCTGAGCTGCACAGACCACTGATTTAGGGCAATAGTGGTAATTCCTACTGTTCTTCTGTTCTTGTTTAACTTCTTCTAAAGTTGACTAATCAAATCCATAAGTGAATGACTAAATTGAACTTTTTGATCATATTTTCAGGAAAGAATATCATCATGTGGTTTCTCCTTTCCCCCACAAGGTACATATATGCCCAAATCCTGTGATATATGGTACTACGAGGTATCATATCAGATGTACTATTAATCTTTCTCACTATAACTTTTAATGATATGACATATAGAATAAAATTAAACATTAAAATGCTTATTTACACCTCCAAATGGCAAAAAATGTGTGACGAATACCATTCATTTTCTGGCTTTCACCTGAGCGAGCCCTGACTTAAAAAAAAAATAAATTAATACTATACTGTTTACAAAAGTAAGCATATGTATAATCTACCATGTAGAAAAAAATAGCAGGAGGAAACTATTTGTGGTCAAGTGACACCAAGTCTCACATTTTTTCTCTCATATTCCTTAGAGAGAGTCTAAGCAGTATGTTCTGTAGACATATCTGACTTGTAAAAGAAGATATTCAGAGGGGCTGTAACACAGCCAGTAAATGTTCAATCAGCAAAGCAGTGAAGATGATGAGATGACCACTGTCTCAGCTTATTTTCTGGCTATGCGTTAGTTTCTACTGCAGATGTAGCCCAAGGGATTTGTTACTTCACAACCCTTCAGGGATTTACAGGTAAAGGAGGTATTGTATGAAAGACTTGTTTCTAGGCCAGACATAGTGAGGTATTTGGGTATTGACACTGAAGCAGTGAATTATAGACTCCCATCTTTGTCACTAGACAATACGTTATTCCTCCTGTGTAAAATGTTCAACATTTCCTGTCTCTTGTCTTATTTTTTTTTTCTCATACTTTATCCAACAACTCTATATCTTTACTTCTGCCTTAGCCTGTTTTTAATCCCTCTTTCATGACACACTATATGCCAAATTGTGTAAAGAGACTTTGATTCCTTTAGATATTCTGCAAGGGAAATAAATTATAGGTATATTTTAATATTTGGTCACTTCCTAACTTCATCTCAGAGGTGGAAATTTATCACTACAACTATTATGTCTCTAAAACTCCCAGCAGTGGATGTCACAGACAGGAAAATGGAGTTTCTATGTGAGCACAGAAACACTAATTAATGACAATTCCATGGCAAATTTTGAGGGAATGAAAATAATATTTCTCCTCTGTACCTGCGAGAACTGAGATCCCACCAGTTATGAATTCTCCCATCATTTAGATACAGAGGATGTTCTCTTCACCAGCACAGAAAGGATAGAAATATTCAATGTGAGTGTTTCCCTTCAGAAGCTACAGTTTACAAACAAAGACAGCATTGGGCTTTCAAAGCTGTCCAGTAAATCCAATATAGCATCTCTCACACTTTTTCACATTTCACTTCAACTAGATGGCAAGACAAGTAGGAACAGTCTTAGTCTAAATTTGTAAAACATAAAGCAGTTCTCTTGCCACAAGTGGAAGTGCTAATGAAAACATATAAACTGGGAATGTGAGATTGCCTGGAACTGTTTACATGGAAAAAGAGGCATGGCTATTGTATCTGTTTTATATCTCTCTCCACTACATAAACACTCACAATCTGCATATACACAGACATAAATAAAGGAAAAAAAAGGGGAAAAAAAGGCTGACCTGCATTTTCAGGGGCTAATAATAAGTGAATTTAACTTGAGCACCCTGAAAAAAGCTTCTAGAAGCTGCTGGCAACATTATTAGACTCCAACTAGATTTATGACTAGGTATGTGGAAAAATCCTAGGTGAGTTACAAAGGCAGAGAAAAATAAGATAATTTAAGGCTGAATTAGTTCAGAAGAATAAATTTGAACAGACACATCTGAAGTAGATAGGGATTCAGTGGAAAATAATCTCTTGCAAGATATACCATTCCATTTTGTATTTTACAGTTACTAGCTACTAGCCAACATAGGAAATGTTATGCATGAAAAATGTACTCATTATCATAATTTATTTTACTCTCCTTAACTTTCATGTCCAATTTATTTTATTTTCCACTTTTTTCAATTATTTTTTCTTCTAATAACTGCATTCTTTAAGTGTACAATGTCAAGTTTAAAGGATTTGCAGTACATAGCACATACTCATTTCATGCCAGCCCTTTGTAGTTAATCTACAGATTGCAGAAGCATAATGCATGTGTTACCTATGAAAATTACAATAAAGAAATACTTCAACTTGCAAAGCTATAAATATCTACATATAAAAAAGTATAAGATTCATCTGTAGAAAGAGGGGAAAATGTGTGAAAACTCATGGGCTGGCATAAAGACAATTTAACAGGTAAAGCAACTACTGGCACATGCTAGAAAAAGAAAACATAGAATCAACCCACTGCTTCCTGTGGGCAGATAGATGATCAGCCATCTCCAGGAAAGCAGGGCTCCATCATGCATAACAGTGGATTGGAGAAAAAAACACCATGACTCTGAGCATTTTCCCCTTTTCCTTATTTTCCTCAACTTTTACTGCTAGGTCTTTTGGGGTCAGCTGTCCTAGCTGTGTCCCCTCCCAACTTCTCCCCTCAGCCTACTCAATGGCAGAATGGGAAGCAGAAAATGTCCACTAAGAAGAATATTCAATTTACTCTAGCCCAAACCAACCATAAGTTGGTTTAAAGTTGGACTTAAAGCCTCGTTGAAACAAAGATAATTTTTTTTGTTTCCTATGAATCAAAAGAGGCATCTTATACATTTCTAAGCCAGTTCTACCCTGCTGTACCCAATCAGTATTGGTTTAAAGAGCATCAGACAGATTTCAGTCCAAACACTGGTCCTAAGGAATAAGAGAAGGAAATGAGAAATTTTGGAGACCCATATATTGCTGTCATTTATGCCAATGATAAATTGACAGTGAACAATGAAATCATGTGTCTGAGTTATAATAACAACTAATTTCATAATTCCATTCATTAACCTTTTGGCAGTAAAGATCCACAAAAATATAAAATTATTGTCAATTCTGCAAAATATCTTTAGGACTGCAAAAACATTTTGTTAGGTCTATAAGAAAACTTGTCAAAAGAAGCGAAGCATGGACATGGGCCTGCTATTTGTTGTCTCTACCTAGCCTTAACATTTCCATACGAACTTCAATGGAATGTAAAATATTGATCATTACTGGCATACAGTGGGAATATAATTAGTGTATTTTTGGTTTCTTCTAGATGTGCAGCTTGTTAGAAAATACTTTTTTAAAAAGTGTGTAACAAAAAAAAGTTTACTTTCTTATCTTGTTCCTGTTTTAACTATCCAAATCTGTTGAACATTTAAATTTTATTTTATTTCCATTGGATTCGAGAAAACCAAATTACGTAGTACCATGCATTATTGAGTACTGAGGGAAAATATTCAACAATGAAATATTCTAATAATGACAAATCCTCACAGATCTATGTCTCTGTTACCAATCTCCTAAAAAGATAACTATGACATGATTGATTTTTCTGCATAGGTTTGTTAAAAAAAGTCACATACTCAAGATTTTAGAGTGCAAATGTAGCACTAAAGCAATGACAACAAGAAATTAAACCAAAGCCTTATATATATCTTTTCCATTCATTTATTGAAATAAAGGTCAATGACCCAGATCATGATGCAAGGAAAACCTGTGAAGCCAGCCTTGTTCTATACCATCATAATCATCATAACAAACGAACAAACAAAAAACTAATGAGAGCTTTTTTATCCTTGACCTATGTCTTGCTGAATTAATTTTTCTACATTCCTCTCAAAACTTTAGTAACAGAATTTCTGACAATTGTTATCAAAATAATTTGTCCAATTCAAAATATTTCTTGTATATTTTTGCATTTTTGAGCTGTTTGTGATTGTTCTACCCCATAATATGTCTTTTAGTTTCTATTTTATTCAAGGTGTGAGTATTTAACTCTAGAATTCCTCATATCATAAAGGTTTCTAACAAAACATAAATATATTCTAAAACTTTGTCCAGTTATTTAAAGATTTCCTCCAGACAGGCAATCTGATTCAGCATTAGTTTCTCTTCACCTCATTTTGTTCCTAAAAAAGCTGATTCTGTCTCTTCTTTCTCTGGAAATATTTGCTGCATTATTTTTACTGCATGACTAGACATGATTTAGAAATTATAACTGCCAGTAGAAAAGAAACTTTTAGTGTCTGATTACATGACATTAATAGACTATAAGGCTAAAACTTTCTCTTGAATGTTCTACAAAGGATTATGATCCTGTATTGGCCCTTGCTCTTCCATATGCGTGGGAGGCATGATGACAGAGAGGAATTTTTTAAAACCAGAATGATTTATACTTTTGTCAGCAGAAAGTGAAATTTTTCTTTGCATGTTAAACCTGTAAAGTTCTAAATACTTAATTCTGAACTACACCATATATGCTTTGGAGTACATCGCATCCATTACCTCTGAATTTTACTTCAAGATGACAGACTGCATGTTTAAGTTTCAACTCACAGAGTATCTTCTGTGTTGAATTTTATATAACATGATGGTAATGTCTATTTGTATTTTTTTTTTACTATGAAATTAAAATCATGTTCAGAAGAATATTAGACGGGCAGGATGGGAATAATGGCAGGGGAAGAAACACATAAAACAGATGTCACTTCTGAAATATTTCATTCTATCTTCTAAAACATGAAATAAAATTGAAGGACCAAATGCTTACAAATGCTGCAGTGTCTTTATATGCTATTGCCTAAAATATGGTTGGCTTTGTTTCTACTGAGATTGGAAGAAGCAGTTGTGCAACTTTTAATCGTAATTGGAAACAAATAAAAAAGAGTTAGACTGCAGTAATAAGTAGGAAGATACAAACAAACCCAAAGACAACGAAAAAGGAACCACTCACTATCACAAATACTGCAAGTCTTACAGGGAAAAACTCGAATGTTTTGCACAACAGACTACCTTCCTACTGAGGAAATTGGCTGTCATCATGTTAGGACCCCTGGAAACATGAGTGCAGCAACAAGGAGCAGAGTAAATATTAGTTTTACGTATTCCAGAGTGACACTTTGTTTTAGAATATTAATTTTCTGTATAAAGTTATATTGTTAGGTTACATTTTTGTAACTGGACTCAAGATAACTGTTTTAGTTACATATTTTAAATAAAATTTTAGCTGAGCAAACAATAAATTGCATGTCCATGTACAAAGTGTGTTAAATTTTTGCCTATATAAAATTATAAGTATACAAGGGACAGTGACATTCATTGTGAGAAGGCATTACAAGTAAATAGTTCCATGAACAACATCTCTTCCATCAAGATATAAAACATCTCAATTAAAAAATGTAAACTGTCTGGAACCAAGATTAGTCACTCTCTCTGTAAAGAGACTTCAAGAGTTTTCCTCCTCTGAGTTATTCTTGATCTTTCTGTTTATTGTTTACTTCCTTGCAGATGCAGCAAATTCATTCTTTGGAAGTGATAGGTTGCTTGAATCACAGCTAAATCAGAAGCTTGGAGTCTTTCTTTATTAATCCAATTTCCTACAGAAACACAATTTATGATGTACCCCTGTTTGTATGTCTTTGTTATCATTCCCCTCACCAGAAAAAGAAATGTTGACCACCTTTGTGAAATCAGTAAAGATCTCAATGACATTAAATATAGGGCAAGTTTCCTAAGACTTGATGTAATTTTGCAAAATTTAGCTGCCTGGCCTAGTCAACACTTTATAATGTGTAGCACTAGGGTGCAATATTTTTTTCCTCCAATTTATGTATTAAAGAAAAGATACCAAATTTACATCCTACTGTGGTGGTGTAACCACAGCAGACAAGGGGAATGGATTCAAACTGAAAGACAGTAGGTTTAGAATAGAAATTAAGAGGAAGTTCTTTGCTGTCAGAGAGGAGAGGCACTGGAACAGGCTGCCCAAAGAAGTTGTGGATGTCCCACCCCTGGCGGTACTCAATAAGAGGGGTTGGAACTAGATGATCTTTAAGGTCTCTTCTGACCCTGGACAGTCTATCATTCTAGGATCTGCTTCTGAGTGGGCTGCCTCTCAGAGCAAGCAAATTCTCAAGTTTGCTATACTCAGAGGACAGCTGACAACAGAGCCCTGTTGATACCCCCAGTCCTTCAACCATTAAGAAGATGCAAAGACATCTGATGTAAATACTTCAGTGAACTCAAGGGGAATTGTTCACAAATATATACCTTGCATATGCTCCTTTGGGTCCAAACATACTATGAATGTTGCTGTCTTAGATTCTTAAGTCCATTAGCTTTGTAAGTAATTTAGGCCTATAAGTGAACTCCTGCTGTTCTTCAGTAAATTCTGTATAATATTTTTTTAAATTGTTTAACTTGGGCTATGGATTAAGTGCTGTTAAGTTTAGGTTCTATTAAAACCTTTAGGCCTAAACCATTGATCAAGTCTGGGGCTAGGTTTGTCAGGAAGGTGCCCTGTGAACCTGGTGACTCAACAGGGGGCCTCCCTTTTTCCTTTCCATACTTGCCCTTTCCCATCTGTGCTCTTTTTCTATCCCCAGCATCCACACAGATGATTTTACATTGATTTTAATTATAGATTGATTTATTTTAGATTTTAATCTGATTTTTTTTTCTCTTTGCTTTTACTGTCTACTAAGTAGTAGAGTGGATCTTGCCAATGAATTTTGCCACACTCTTTTATATTAAACCTGCTTCTGCCAATACCATTGCTGGCCCTTCTTTGAATGACCTAAAACATTCATTCACCACTGTCCAAGAGAGTATAGAGGCTTCTCCAGTCTCTGTATCTAATCTTTGGTACCACTCTTGTTTAGGGCACATTGGTTTTGTCCTACTTGTTTTATAACTTGATACTTTGGTAAAAATCTAGGATTTCTTACAGAATTAGTCTTATTATTACAAAGATATTCTGTGCCAGCTGACAGCCAGGGAATGTCATACTTTTAATTTATTTTCCCTCTTAAGATGGGTCTGACTGAATAAAGCATTGCATCTTTACATATATGTAATGTAGCATTAAACAAAGGAATTGACTGTACTGCTAGAACATATGTTAAGAAAATTCTAAATGTATTCTTAAAAGATCCATATGGAAATGTTATTCTTATTTCTGACAAAAGTTAACTTTGTAGATAAATGACAGAAAGCAGACATTCAGCTTGGATTCTTTCCTCTTCCATAACACTCAGCAATCACAGAGATATTTAATTCTGAGGATGAGAATAGCTCAGTCTTTAAATGCTTTTATTTCATCTTACATCACTGAAGAAAACACAAATCTTGGCTTTGATTTTAATGAGCACAGATGTGCACCTACTGCAGAGAAATAAATTAGTTGTTTTCCATCTAATGCAGATGTGTCACCTTCCTAATTCTGCCACCAAAACAGTTGTCCACTTTGTACATAGCAGAAATAGCTAGAATAAGACTAGAGAAGTTGATTGTTTCTGAAGGGTTGAGACATAAAAAAGCCTCACTAATGGTTTGTTCACAGCCTGTGATGATAAAATTCTTTTTATATGCAAGAGGATATATTTTTTCCACAAAAGCTCCAAATAAGCAAGTATTAATAAAACAAAAAAAAGATCAGTAATATTTTGTAACTGGATACATAAATGCACTTTGTAATAGAGCACTCATTATATATTACTGGTCATAAAACCATCAGAAGTTACCCTTGTCCTCCAAAGCATGAGTCAGTAAATTTATATTTTTGTTATAGGCTCTATTGTGACCCCTTACGATAGTGCTTTCCATTACCTTATTCAGGCAATCATCTAAAGATTTTCAACACAAGTGTTTATGTTTCTAAAGGGATGATGAATTTAGAATTTAACATGATCTTGTGTTTTTATATAAGAGAAGAAAAAACCCAAACCTTTGAAACAAATGTATAAAAACCATCACTGAGTTTATTTAGAAGCATTTATGATCAGCTTTTCTTTGTCTCATCTGCTAGTTTTGTCTCATTTTTGCTTTGTATATTTCATGCAAAATATATTTCATTACATCCATTGCAAAAATATATGCAAAGATTATTGACCGAGTTGTGGTGAATTAATCTAAGAAAAGAAAGTCAATTTTATTGCTGGTGGAGTAGTGAATAGTATATGACATTTGGTTATTATTTTTGCTTTGTGTGTATTTGTTTACAACCATTTTGCTACTCAGTATTCCTTCTTATTTCAGTGCTGACAGCCAGACACAGAATTTGTCCTCTCACTTCTGTCTTCTAATTAGATTAGCTAAATCTCTCAGAAAAACTGGCAGTTTGCCATACTCTGAGATTTTAATATTAATTCACTATAGGGTGTCCTGCTTTATCTTCAGTCCCACTGCTCTGTGCATCCCATCTCACCTTGGACCATCACTGAAGGCAGCTAATGAAATTTCTTTAAGGCTTTCCATCATACCAATGTCATTTTTACTTGTCATTTATTTGAAAACTGTTCAACAATTTGATGCCTGATTGCTCCTCTGAATGTGAAGTCCTAGACCTCTGATATAATTAACTTACTATAAGCCTCTTCAAACAGATCTACTTTTCTGGAACTGCCTGTGTTTTACAAAACAGCCACAAGCCTGAAGAGGTGACCCTTTCTTGGGAAAGTAGATAGTTATAACTCTACAGTCCTCGATTTTTATTGCCTTTTGTAAAATTTGGGACACGTTTTGGTATAAGTTTAGAATTACTCAGATATTGCTATATTACCTACTGATCTGAAATTCTATAAGATACCAGAGCTATTGTTCATGTTCATTTGATGTGAAGGTTATTATAAGCAGAATTAGGAACACTACTGTGTTGGGTTTGCGTGTGTGTTGAGGCTGTCAGGGATAGGAGGATGATCTCTGGTCGGTGGTGGAGAGACCCAGTTCCAGCTGGCCCCTACTGAGCCATTGCAGGACGTGGCTGAGCCCCTCAACCAAGATCATGGAATCTCAGGGAAAGCATTTTTAAGAAAGGTCAGAAAATGCAATACAGACAGAAGAGGAGGGAACACAAAAGTAAACTGTTCTGTGAACTCCAATGTCAGAGAATAAAGAGTGGGAGCTGCAGTTTGTGGCAAAATCTTGGAGGGAGTGGATACTCCCCTTTACCCTGTGAAGGAGACTATTGAAGCTGGTGTTCTCTTGGAAGAGCACATAGAGGAGACAATCACTGCAGCCTGTGGAGGACTGCAGACAGAAGCAGTTGGATATTTCCCAAAGGAGATGATACCCATGGAGACCTGAGCCTTGATACGTGATCTATCTTTACTGACTAGTTCCAGATCTCTACAATTTAGAAATCTATGTCTGAGCAGGCAATATTAGGTCTCCTTCAAAATTCATAGAGAAAAATGACCATGTTATGATTTCTCTGTTTTATTATAGCAATCTTATTTATAGTAAGATAAATCACACCATCCTTTCTATTGATTTGAAAAATGTTTGCAAACTTTAATTCAAATTATAGAGATACTACTGGGCCTTACATCTCTCAAAATTTGTTTCTTTTTTTATGTGATATCTTACTAAATATTGTCTGATTTGCCGTAAGTTATTTTTAAGAAGCATAAAATAATTCTGAATTTTCACAAAGCTCTCCAGATATGAATTTCAGCGGGGACTTGAAATTTTGGTTTACTAATATCTGGATTTTGTCTACTGAGATGTCATAAAAGGCTGCTAGATGATACATGTCTGAAATATGCATGAAGATCAAAATGCTGACACTCTCCATTTGTGGAGATAAAATCATCTAATCATCATGTGCCTTATGTTTGCTATGTATCAAAGTAGGTCTAGAGTAAAAGGAGGCCGGTGATTAAACACATTAGGTAACATATAATGTGAAACCATTCTGACAACAATGTTGATCTATGTAGACTCAGCTTATTGCGTTATCCCTTCAGTGATACTAATAATTATAGGGACATTATAGCTGTAAAATACTAGGAAAAAACTCAAACAGTTATTTTTAATTTTGAGGAACTTTAAGTTACAGCTCCATAGTCAACTAAATCCTTATGACAGAGGAGTTCATGTTAGGGTAGAGCTGCTGAGAAGGAGGTGATGCATATCCCCAGAGAAATGTGAGAGAAGCAGAAACATCAGGCACATCTGTCCAGCCAGAAGTGCACATCTGCAGACCTACGAACACCATGAGAGAGCATTCTGAGGCTGAAGACAAACCTGGCGTCAAATTCCTATACTTCTGTCATCCTGTATTTTCTGGAAAGGGCTCTTTCATGCTTTTCAAGGCAGAGCTGTAATCAGACATGCTGTCATAGAGGACACAAGTCTCACAGATGTTCCTCTGAACTGCCTTCCTTAAGATCTTTTTGTCAATGCAATAAATCTGTCCCTCCTCCTTTAGTTGACACCATTGTCATTTAGTGCTATAGGGGAGGTTTCTTTAAGGTAGTGGAATCTATTAAACATAAATGGTAAAGATATTATGGCTACCTCTTATGTATGACAGCTGGCACTTTACCATCTAAAATATTGGACCTCATAAAATTCTCTTTCAACCACTGTTTCTCAGAATTGAAACAATATTTAGGATCTCATGTCTCGGATACCTCTTTTTTTTTCAGGAGTATAAGGTAATGCCAACATTTGCAACCAATGTTTTGACAATTTACTAAATACATTGCTCTTAAATGACCCTAAAAAATACACTCAACCAAACAAAAGTAAAATACGTTGATTTCTCTCCAAATCTGCTACTGTCTGCAAAATAATTCAGAGTTATATTATCAAAAAATGTTCTCCCTTAACACTTGGAGCTACTTTTTTTAATGATCTTTTTCACCTGAAGTTACTATGAATATGAAAATTCGATGTATCAGATTCACTTCTTTATGTGGGCCTTGAAAATATCTTCTTCATTCATCCCAAGTTCTAAGATTGGAGTCAACACTTCATTCTCTGTCTGGAAAGTTTTCCAAAACTTACAACTCTTCAGTAAAGATGAACCAATATTTTTCCCCTAGCTCCATTCAACTCAGTGTCCCAAAGCTAGACAGATGGCAGTCATTCTTCTTGAAGCCCTGTACTACAGTTATATGGACAAGCAGGGATAAACTGAGTACTCAGCAGTCAGTCCATGTCTCAGTTTCCTAATATATGTTGTGTATCTTGAACTATGATTCTAGAATTCCCACACAGCTAAGAGACTCCCGTACTGTCTCCATGACTATTCTATTTTCTGGAAAAAATAGTGGAGCAAATGAATGACTTCTTTTACTTGAATTACCCAGGGTAATTGATCTTTTTTTTATATTTCACTTATACATAATCCAGGCTGAGAACACAGTGTTTATTATGTTCTTATCTGATCAAGAGAAACACAGTGGTTTCCCAAGAAATAAATACGCCAAGTTTGGCCTTTCCTTACTTTAAGAAAAATTTTATATCTGTTTAAAATGTTGGGGAAGGCAAAAAAATCCCAACCAGCCAACCAAAAAATGTATCAGAGAAGGGGGAAACCCAATCCCCCAAAAATTTTTCAAAAGAAAGGTTTAGTTGAGAAAAAATCCAGTTCTTGAAATAAGATGTAGTTCAAGGTTGAGGCTTTAAGGCTGAACATCTGGTTCAGCATATTACAACAATAAATTCTAGAAAGAATCTAAATGTAATATTATAAATGTATAAACTCACTTTCAAAATTCCAGAAGTTTATCCTACCTTGTGAGTGAAGGTTTAATCTATACAACAAATATAACAACAGTTATAGATACAAATATTCTTTGCAGAATAGCAACCTCAAATTTTATGAAATTCAAATCAAAAGATAGCCTGAATGAAATGTAACTTTGTACCTAGATTTCATAGAAGTCAATTATTTATATTTCTCTACAGATAATGGCAGAAATAAGCAGAAATGTAAGAAGTGCACTGGAGAGATGTATCCAAGAGCTATCATTGGGATTAAATAATTGCTGATAAGTAAAAAAAAAAAAAAAAAAAAAACAAAAACATTTGATCAATTCAAGTAGCTTAAAATTTCAAGAGTTCAGATAGCAGCCTTCTTGAGCTGCACACTTTGCATTGAAATTCAAATTTTTTTCCTTTAGCTATATAATTTTCTGATGATTAAATCTGTTTGCTTTAGAAAACTGTTTGTGACTGAAGGATGCATCTTTACTGTTCTTTGTTAACTGAATATAATAAAGATGACAGAAACTGTAATCATGAATGAGAAAAAAAAGAAAGAAGAGTTTATGATTGACATTGAAAATATTTGGTGCTGGAATGGAAATATTTATATCTGATATAAGCTTGTGTTACAATTGCTGACTAGGTTTTTGTCAGAAATAAACAACAGAGTGCAAAATTTTTAATCAGTATGAAAAACGGACCCAGAAATTATAAAAATTAGAAGCAGAGTAAATAATGTATACTCTAAATTCTGTTTTGCCACCTTAAATTTCAGGAGTCACTTACACCTGTTGTCTTGTATTTCAGAACTCCTTATTTCCTGTTCTGGACATGAGAAGAAATATGTATGCCTACAGAATTAATTCTTGTTTTCATAAATCTCTCTGCCCTTGTGAAGTATGACTGAGTTGTGATACTCCTCCTTACTGCTATATAAAATACAGCAAATGCATAGCTAGGCAAACTTGTTTTTCTATGTACTGAAAGTCTCAAAGGTAAAATAAGTACTTTCATTACCACACCCACATTGCTCAATCCACTTTGTACAGTTCCAGGGAACTATTGAAATAACAAAAAGGACATGTACTGAACCTGGTTAGGATTGCAGCTAAGTGAATTCCATTAGAAACCACTTTAGCTGACTCACATCCTTAATGTACAATTCCTCTGTTGTACTGTATTTTCAAAATTTGTCTGTTATGATGACTACTGGTGCTACCTAACTTTTGCTAGTAATGAAATATTTAGTTACTTAAGAAGCTGAAGAAATTTAGCAAATAATTTTCATAGCACGTCACTATTTTTTTTTTAATTTGGTAGTGAAGACTAACATATATATCCATAAAGTTTCTATCTATTTATGTTTCAGTAATGAATAAGGGTTGCATGTGTGTGTAGCAAGCAGCAGTAACTGAGCTGTGCTTTTGTTCTACAGACAGAAGACAGAAAACAGATGAGAAAATAAATACTACATAAATAAAAATTAATGGAAAACACAGCAGTGGTGTATTTCTAACCAAAACACAGTTCTTGCCTCTTGGTTCTTTTGTGGAAATTAGAGTCATTTGAATGAGCAAGATCAAAGTGGGGAGCAAGGCTTCACTGCAATGTTTAAATGCAGTCTAATGATTTAAGACTGAGCAATGATGATTAAAAGGGGGCTTTCAGGGAGTTTCCTTTTAAGGAATTAAACTGCTAAAACTTTCAGATGAGAAATTTAAAGCATGTGAAAATGCAAAATCAGAATGACACATCTGCTGATCACAGCCATATTTCTAAAGAAAATTATGACCAGCAGCCACGGTTACTATGATAAATGATGACTTTTAGACTGTAATACAGGTATCTTAAAAACATTTTCTAAATGTGAATATTACTATTTTCACTTGTATAAGGAAAAAACCAGAAGTTCTAATAGAACTATTCCACAGAACTGTTCCCCACCACATGAAAATTCCTTCTTCTGTAAGACAGATACAGATCTGTGGTCTCAATTTTTTCAAGCAGTATACCCCTCAGCAAGTTATCATTACAGCAGAAAATAACATTTTAACTGGGGGAAATGAATGCCCTATCTTTTGGCCAACACTACAATGACAAGGAAACACAAAAGTTCTTTGTCATCTTGTTCCTTCAGTAGCAGAGATTTGGTATCATATTGCCGCTCTTCCAGGTTTACACCAGACTTTCACAATTGCATTGTGTCAGGGACTCCATGGAACCTTTCTCTGGACTTGAGTGGTCAGGTCTCAGCTAGAATTGATGATTTTGCAGCCAGTGATAAAAATACTTAGATACCTGGGTCCATCACAGCAGTGCCTATGTGTAAGCCAGACATCTAAACAGGATTTATGCATAAGCAAGGTAGACACTCAGGCATTTAAATCAGATGACTCATAAATAAAAAAATTACATGAAGCTTATTATTTTTGTCTGTTTGATTTTTTTTTGTTAGTTTGTTTCTTAGGATGAATGAGAATCTGCTAAGCAAGACAGGTAGCATTGCTGTTTGCAGTTCTGAATGTCTATCTTGGAATATGCATTTTCTGCTGAAAATTCACCATCTATTCACTGTCAGGAAAACATGAGCATTGGCGTTCATAATAAAAATATTGTTAGGAGAATAAAAGCCACAAGGAAGTTAATTAAATGCTAACTTAAATATCCTTTATTTTCACACCAGAACTGAAGTACTTAAGAGTTCTTTTTAAAGTTTCACAATCAAGTGACTCCTTAAACTTAGAAGATTCATTAACTAGTAGATGTTAAGAGGATTTTTGTTCTCTAAGTGAGTAATCTCTAATAAAGCCTATAAATACTAAGATGAAAGAAAGAACAGAGGTCAAACAACAACCTGAATATTAAATTGCATGTCTTCCTGAAATTGACTTTTTGAAGATATTTAACTGGAGGAGTTTGTAGAGGTATATATAGCTAAGAGTTTTGCATTTCACTGTTGCAGGCTACTCTGAGTGGAAGGGACCCATAAGGATAATGAAGTCCTGCTCTAAAGTGAAGGGTCCATGCAGGATCAAACTCACAACTGTAGCATTATTAGCACCATGCTCTGATCAACTGAGCAAATCTCAGGGTTTCTTCATGTCCTTGTGGCAGTGCTAAATCAGAGTGAGTAACAGAGTGAAATTTTTTCATTCATCAATCCTGTCAAGAAAAGAAAAAAAAGTCAAATGAAAAATTAGACTAAATTAGCCAAACACTAAAAGAGTAACCTATGAAAGGGAATCAAGCAACCCCCACTCACCAAATTACCTCTGCTGTTTTGCGACTTTCCCAAGATAATATTTATACATATCTGTCTCAATTCAGATATATTTCAAAATATTGCAAGTATAATTTTCTATTTAAAAAAACATTTATTGAATAAATGAGGCAAGAAACTTTCCTTTTATCTGAAGGCAACAGTGACTGCCTTCAAGTCTGAAATCAGGACGAGTTGTAGTGTTTCTATAATTCCAACCCGGCTATTTTCCATAGAAGTAACTGACATTCCTTCAAGTCATTCAAGATATAAAATAGTAGATTGTGACAGCTCATGCTGAGAACCATTGATTAATATATTTGGACACAGACAAACCTTTGCAACTTTGTTTTCCATCAGTTTAAGATGGAATAAAACGGCTAGCACTTACATTGCTCACTTCTTTTTAAGGGCAAAAAACCCTAGACTTACCGTAGAGAGAGGTGACTTCCCACAGATTTTAAATTCTGAAATAATACTTTAAAATGATAACTCCTATAAAGACTACTGAAAAATTTTGCCTAGATAAAGAAAGTCCTGGGATCAGATATCATCATATTTTATTCCAAGTACTGAAAAGATGGTATAGAGTGATCATTCCCTAAAAAGATATAAACGACAGAATTTTCTCCATCAAATTAATAAACTCAACTGTACTGCTTTCTTCTGTTAAATCAAGAGCACTTTATCTTTGCAGGAAAAATGAAGAGCAATTATTTCAAAGATTACATGCTAAAGAAGATATAGTGATGAATAGGATGCTGATGATACGGAATCAGCTTTAGAAGGGAATCCGGAGATCTGTGGCCATAGATAATGGCAACTATATCATCTTCAAGATAGAGATGTTCTGTTATAAAGAATGATAAAAGTTTTCATGCTCCAAACTCCACCATTTGTCCATTCCTTCAATATCACGTGGTTAAACTTGGAAATGGGGGCTAAAAATGTAGACATTGTATTCAGTACATTGATGGATTGTTAAAGCCTCCTGGATCCACCAGGATCTAGACATTAATGTAAAGTAAATTTTATAAAGGTCTAGAGCCTAATATTATGGCAAAGTTTTCACAAGCATTTAAATTTAGGTCATACACTTTTTACTTAAAATATCTAGAAATCAGTCTAGAAAGAAGAAAAGATGGATTTAATAAGTCCTTAAAATCTGTGACATGATTTCCAGTTACTCTAGAAATTTTCGTTTTTAAATAATGACTGAATTCCAGTGACAAGGCAAGTTTAATCAAGAAAAACGGAAGTAAGGAAGAAGATAGCCAACATGATTCTGATACATCTGAATGAACATTACAGAAGATTTAACAAGAGCAGTGATTTCAATAGCAAGAAATAGATGGATGCTACCTCACTTGAATATTCTGAAATGCTGGAGTGCATTAAACAGCAGAAAGCTGCATTGCTTTTGGTTTTCTTTTGCTTTGTTTTGTTGTTTTTTTGTTTAATGACTAGAGTCTTGAGTGATAGATTGCAAGCTTGAATATATTGTAAATGTTCTGTGATGTAGCTGCCACAAAATGTATTACAAATGCTGCTGTTAACTTCAGGGATTGCTAGCTCCTGGAGAAAACGCAACCACACAAACTGGATAGTCTTCTGAGATGTGACAATTTCCAGGATAGTTTTCATGCCATATGAAGTTGTTCTCCAAAGAGATGAAGCTGAAATCAGCCTAAGCAGAACGCATGTCCTGAAGATACTAAGGAATGGAATATAGCCCTTTTTTATGTCTAGAGAACAGTGTTTTACCCTGTTCCTTAACTCCAATAGTGTGTCTATGGAGTTCTACATTAATTTATGAGTTTAGCTAGGATGTTGTGGAGATGTAATGGTAAGTGTGATGATAGTTAAAAAGATGTATTTTTTCTGTCTATGTAATTTTGGATACAGAATTTGATAGCCCAGTAAATATTATCAATTACCAGATGTACCAAATAAATCTTCTGTTCTAGAGCATCTTTTATATCTCATTTGATATGATGCAACTGGGATAAAAGCATAAAATTGCATTATTTTATTGTTAAGGAGCTTTGTTTTGTACTTTTGGGAATAAAGCTATGAGGTAAGACTATTTTACTGATGTGCTTTAAACTGCAACTCTTTGTCACAAGAAAAAATAATCTTATTAATGAAGAGAGAATGACAAATTAGAGGTGGAAAACTAAAACTGTGCAAGTCATTGTCATGCTGTAAGGTCTACCAAAAAGAAAAATAAACGTTTCTGAAACTTGATGTCTGAAAACAGAAAAAGCTTTTTTCAAGCATGAAAATAGCAATGTGCAGCTTCAGAAAGTTTTTAATTTTTGAAAAAAAAAAAAGAAAATTATTTCCCCTGCTCATGATAAAATACGGAAAACAGAATCTCTGTATGGATGAAAATTTGCCTTTTTCCAGCAGTAAGTGAAGCTAAATTCAAATTTCAATACAACAATCACTATTGACATATACTAGTGTTGATATGATTATTCAAGAAAATATGATTTCTGGAAGTAAGATGGTGTGAAGTGTACAACTTTGCCTCATACATGAGTGTATCTTGCAATGGCAAGAATTGGCAGTCCTTGAGGAAAAAATGTATTGTGTCTATTTCAAGATGTTTGTCAGTCAATGATTGATATAGAACTCTGGACTTTGTTTTTATTATTTTGAGAACTCCTTTTCGAGGTGCTTGTCATCACCTCTGCTAACATTGGTAAAATTATACCACACTCTCCTCAGCATGACAAGAACTTTTAAAATTGATTTATCTGTCTCCAAAAGTTTTTAGTGACACATAACATTGAAATAAAGCAGAAATTTTCTGACCAGTGGTAATTAAAAATGTTATACATGCACCTAAGGTGTAGGTAAATGTGCTTGAATATTTTCACTTTGATCAACACATTTGCAGAGGATGTAATAACCTGTGGAGTTTGAAATAATGCACTATAATTTTGTTTTTTCAGTTCAGAGCAAATTATTATAAACTTCAATCTTTCTCAGTAGGAAACTTAACACATTACAATTGACATACTTTAAAGAAAAGTTCAAGACAATTAAAAAAAAAATCTCAAACTTTACCTATAACAACTTTAACTAAAAACATATCATTAATAGAAGTTAAATGATTTATTATTTTTAAGGTTTAAACTGTAATTTGAATGATATTAATATCCAGATATACTCTTCCTATTGCTGCTACTGCCTATAGTAATAAGTGACCAGGAATCATTTCTCCATGTAAGGGAACTATCCAGACCTCTAGCTTGTGCATGTCTGTTTTTATTCTGAAATCTGTTTGACACAGAAAACAAAGTCTGTGAAAAGCAAAGAGAGCAATTGATTTTCTAACTTTGTATTTGTATAAAGTCTAGGATGGTTTGACTAAATTATAGAGAGACCGTATTTGCTGAGGTGTAACGGATGTAGGCCTGTTTTTTTTCAGAGATATGGGCCTCCAAATGTGTATATTAGCTCATGCCTGTTATTCACTCTCATGTCTATTATGGAGAGGGAGCAGTGCCCAGCCTTGCTAGATCTCAGGAAGAAAGGTACAGGACCAAACAAAAAAAAAAAAAAAAAAAAAAAAAAAAAAAAAAAAAAAATATTAAGAGAAAGAAAAATACAGTGAGCAAGTAAATTTTACTTCCCTTCAGATTCTGAGAACTGGATTTTGTGCAGCATCAGATGGACACTGGATCAATTCTCTTGCAGCACACTGTGCATATCCTATCCACAAAGAGGTTTACCTTCACCCTTGCCATGGCTCCTTACACCTGATATAAGAAAAAATTATGCATCCTGTCTTGACAGGAAGAAATCTGGTCTTTTCTATGTCTATTAAAACATGTCTAGCTACACATGTCTAAGAACTTCACGCAGGAACAATGGTTATCCAGGGTGTCCCAGCACATTCCCTTACTTTTTTTATATATAGGGGCGGGTTGCACCCTGATCACACTGTTATGCAGGCTTTTCAAGCCCCAATAGACCAGATATGGGTTGCTCAAGGTCACTAACTCCTCAAATACAGTATCTTCTTCATGATTTTACAATCTCATTGCTTGCATTGATGATTTTATGAAGATCAAGACTTGCAGGCTTATATTCAAAGTGTTAACTCCAGACTTTTTGAAGATTTGTGGCTCTTAATGGTAGATTTGTTGATGAATGGTTGGCCTAATGTCCATTTTCCGTTGGCAAAATCAGTAAGGCTTTCAGAAAAGTAGAACTATCCTTCATTTGCAAGTCCCATGAAATGTCTGTGCGAATGAAAGTGGAAAAAGTTTTATTAAAAAAGTGAAACAGTACTGATGCCCAGTTGTATTCATGTCTCTCTGCTTAATGATTCAATTGCTATTCTTGTTCTTCTGTGAACAATGAAATAATAAATCTGTCCACATAATGAAATCCAGACTAACACACTTTAATTATAAGAAATGTTAAGACTTTGTTAACTTCAGACTGTTTTCAGGCATCTGCTTCCTATTTGTGATTCTGTCAATGGAAAGAAAAGGAAACTGGTAGACGTCTGAGTCTCTTTCTTTGTTGTTGTTGTTGTTGGATGGTTGGTTGGTGGGTTTGTTTGGTTTTTTTGGGGAGAGTGTTTGTTTTTTGTTTGGGGCTTTTGTTTTGATTTTTGTTTGCTTTGTTTTGTTCATAAGAATCATAGAAATATAGGCAAGGTAGAACAACTTCCCACTCATACAGGAGCTACTGCCATAACGGGACAAGTTCAGCTGTAGCTTTGTCTAGTTGGCTCCTGAAAAGCTCCAAGGATCAACATTCTGCAACTTCTTCAGGCAACGTGCTCAGATTTCATCCAAACTCTTAGTGCAAAAGTCTCTTTCTACTGCCCAAACATCCCAAGCTGGAATCTGTGTGTTATCCATCATTATATCATCTGCTCCCACCAAGAAGAATTTGCTTGACACTATCTTAGCTGCTTTTTGAAACTGTGGTAGGAAACTATTAGATTATTTTGAGTGTCCACTGTCTGCAAAATATGTCAGGTATTAGAGGCCCCTGACAGTGCGTATGATCTGTTGACAATAACCACTGAAATGTAGTCCAATCTGTGTTTTTCCATATTCCCTGATAGAACACTTTACTGCTTTATAGTAAGACTAGGGGCAGTGTTTTGAAACTGAAAGACAGCAGGTTTAGATTAGATATTATGAAGAAATTCTTTACCCAGAGGGGGGTAAAGCACTGGAACAAATTCCCTGGAGAAGTTGCTGTTGCCCCATCCTTGGAAGTTCAAGGCCAGGTTGGAAAGAGCCTTGAGGAAACTGTTCTAGTGACTGGTAGCCCATTCCATGGCAGGAGGATTGTAAATAGGTGATCTTTAAGGTCTATTCCAAACCATCCTGTAATTCTATAATATCTTTATAGAAATAAATTCTAATGGTGAATTATTTGCTTGAAACAAATTTATACAGACAATATAGAAATTAGTATTTCAGTAGTACTACTGTCTAAAACCAAAATTAATCTTTGTCTAATTGTGTGTGATAGCTTGGCAGTGTTCTGTGGCTATTTATGTCAACACAAGAACAAGTCTGTCGGAATTCTTTATGTTTGCTACAGTTTTTAATGTGTTTCTTCATATAATATGCAAACACTGGCATAAAATATAAGGTAAAGTCAAACAATTTAGCAGAATTTAATGACATTATTTAATTACTTTAATTTAAATCAAAATGTGCAGTACATCTGTGGATCAGATATCTTTTTCTATTGGACTCTTTCCACGCCTAAACAATCTACAACGGAAACACCACCCCCCCCCGCCAAATCAACAGATCTTTGTTCAAAAGAAATATAATTTTTAACCACTCAAACTATTTTAGAAGATTGACCTTGTTCTTTGACCTTTCAGCACCATGCACAAAATTCAGGTTTCAGGCATTTAATTTCTGCTAAACTTCTTCTTACTATCTTAACAGCCAAATATACAAAGTGTGTATTCTGGGAAGGGTTTTTTTTTCCAATTATGTTTGCTCTCATTTAAAGTGAAATACATGTACTCAAGGAAGCTCCCTGAATGCAACGAATCTTGAAGATATTAAAATTAAAACAAATATTTTCTGAACAGTTTTTATTAAAATATTTAATTGAACAAGTATTACCATGAGTGTTTGCAGTAAGATGTAGTTTTAGCGAGTATATATTTTTGGTTTCTGCATATATATGATGACCCACTGAAAAGTGAATGGAATACAGACTTGATAAGAAGCTAATATCATTTCACACACTTGGCCTTTTCAGCCTGCTCTACTGTTTCCGCACATTAATTACCCGTGTGTAAAAGAGAAATAATAAAATATCTTTAACTTCTAGGTCATCAAGTACATCAATAATAAAATAATTGATAATATGCTTTTCTGATTTAGAGTACAATAATGTTAGGAATTTAGCTGGAATATATAATATATTTGAAATCTAAGAAGCTGCCGTGATTTATGATTGTTGAAGGGCTGCTGGCGTTTATTATTTTCTCTTTTTTCTAAGAGAGGGTGCAGTAAAACTTCTGACGCTGATAAATGATGTTGAATGAAGTGTAATGTCAATTCTAGATAAGAAGGTGCAATACAGAGCAAAGAAACCGTCCAAGCACAATATCATGGCTGAACCTAGGTGCTCTTTGAATATCCACTTCAATGAAAGTCCACTAAGCAATTAATTTTTTTTAAGAGTCTGTAAATTTTTGTTGCAGTTACCTCAAAATCCATTTGTATGGACCTAATAAGTTATTGACAGGCCAATAAATACTTTAATAGAATTATAAAAATGCAGCAATTATAATAAATCCTGCTACAATAACACTACCCTTCACAGTCCCAATCAATATAGAAATCACAATGATAATACTCTTATATTATATAAACGTTAATAGCAGTTGCTAGATTAAGCCAAGGCAAGTTCAGTAAAGTCCTGAGAGCCTGCACTGTCAGGTCAATACAAAACTCTTGGATTTTTGACTATTAACAGTGGACTTATTTACTTACATATTACAATATCTATGTGGACCTATTTTTATACCAGTCCTTGCAAGCTTGTTTACTTCCTCATGTGTCTGGGCAATCACCTATCCAATTTTAATGTGCAGATTCCCATTTTTGCTGATATATTCAGCTTTCTTTCAGAAGAATTTGCATCTCTTGTCTTTATTTATTAATAGTAAAGTCAAGCTTAGATGAAAAAAAATTGGAGAGATGTCTAATTATTTTGAAAGAAAAGGAACTCTAGGGGAAGTTGAAAGACAGTAACATTTCGACAATGCAAAAGAATATAAATAATTTTGTTGTTTAGACAATTAATTCTGACAGAGCACGTAGGCTGCTGTCCCTTGTGCAAGTTAATAATATCATACTTCTTTACAAAAAACTCTCTGCTAGGCTTTTTGACATGGACCACAATGAAGAAAACAACCTGGTATTATTTTAGGAAGACATCATGTCTCCACAAATTTCCCCAACTTGTCTTCCCCAAGAAGACACTAAACAATTGACCCTGGAAAAGAGGTATCTTTTCATAGTTAAATCTTTCTCTTTGCTAAAGAGAATCTCATCTACTTTGAACAGCTGCAATTCTAAGGTAGTTTTGAATGGAAAAACCTGAAAACATTTAAGAAACATGCATATTTTGTTACAAATGTATGGCAAGCAGCTGCATTGTCAGGTTTATCTGGGTATTGGTCCTATATCTGTGTTGGTTTAGAATATGAAACTAAGCTCTGCACATGCTGTTCAAGAATATAGTCCAGGAACAGGCTCATCACTTTTCTTAGGCAGGTCTCTCTCTATGCATTCTTGTTGAACTGCATCTTGTTGAACTTGTTCTACAGTTTATGACCAGCTGAGCACCAGCTGCATGAAGACACGAACCTATTTCCAAGCACATGACTGAGAGCTCTAACAAAAAGCTATAGAATCGTTTCCTAGACACTTTCCAGTGATATGAAAATTTAATTAAATAACTGGAGCAGATCCAAGGTCACAGTACCAGATTTTTTTGCACTGCAAACTTAAAAGGACATTTTACTGTTTTATAGAAAGCTTTAATTCTTTACAAATTGAAAATCAAATAAGAGGGTTTCTTCTTTGGCCAATATTTAAAGTAGACAAACTTCGTATATAGTAGTGTGTCTGAGATGGGTTGAATGAGATAATACATAGCCTGATGCTTTTTAACATTTAGGATCTATTTATTGAAAGGCTCAGTTCCTAAATAATGTAACAAATATATCCTTATTGCAAAGAACCCAAATCCAAAGATCTATTTGTGTCACCAAAGACCGTAGTTCTCCATCCCCTTATTATTCACTTTATTATCTGTACTCAATGAGTGATAATTTAATCCTGAACTACATATTTAAGATAGAAAACAGATTTCTAATTGAAACAAACAAACAAACAAAAACAGAAAAAAAACCCCAAAACAATTCTGTATGATTCTTATGACTGGAACTCTACATATTCTTTAAATGAGCAATTCTCCAGTGCCCTTCTAGTCATCCTGGCACCCTTAAACAGTTTGTCATATAAGACATGTGCTTAATTTTCTACTATGGAAACAACACTTGTGTTTGCTCATATTATTATTTCAGACATTTTGCAGTGAAAGAAACCCGTAAGATATTATAGTTACATCTTAGAGCTGTAGCCCACCACTGTAACATGGGTATGGCCTGTTTCCTCTAGAAGAAGGTACTGGCCCTTGGCTTGCAGGTGCGAGGAAATAGCCAGTAGAGTTCATACACCTGTGAGCTTATTTCAAGATTCTAATTTAATTTAAGAAATAAGTGGGACCAATTAGCAGATATTCAAATGAGGAAAGAAGTACATATATCCCTAAATGCAAAAGCATGTTACTAAAACTAGTTTTAGTATCTTAAATGGTCAAATATTTGCAGAAATATTTACAGAACAAGCCACTAAATGATCAAACCGCTTTTGGGCATAATGCTGCAGATTCTTTGATGCATGTCTGTGTTTATGGAGTGATTCTCATGTGACTTGACTGCCACTGTTAGTAAATCTGGTAATTTCTTTCAGAAATGACATCAAAGACTTCCAGGTCCTCTTAAGCTTAGTTGAATTTACAGCCTCTTATTTATTCATTTGTTCCTTGATTTTTTTTCCTCATTTTTAAAGGTCTCATTGATTTGAATTAAACTGTCCCCTGGCTCAGTTTGGGAAACTTTATTTCTTTATTCTGTCTTTCAAATTTTGTTTGTTTGTTTGTTTGGTTGGGGTTTTTTTGTTTGTTTGTTTTTTATTTTATTCTTGTTTTTATGGTTTGGGGTTTTTTTCCCCCTCTTTTCATTGGCAGCATGCTTTCTTCAGCTTTTTTTTCCCTAAGGTTTCACAGTTCTGCTCACACATTGTTTTCTATTAAGTACGGTGAAACTATAAAGGTAATTAAAGAACTGCTCAACTTTTAAAGAATAGGAGCTCCTGGTCATTAAAATAACTTCTCAAATTTTAAAATTTAAAATAAATTTTAATATACTTAGAGATTTTCTATTTGTTGGAATATTTTGCTCTGAAGGTGGACTGCTTCTTCAAACAAAATATCCTCTCTCATTTTAACATGCCAGAAAAGACCAAAAAAATGCTGGACATTCCAAATTTCTATATACCTTTTACAATGACAGGATCTTTTTTAAGTTTACCAGATGCAAGAGAATGTAACCAAAAGTATAAAGAAACAACAGGTGCTAAGCAGATGATAGTTTTCTTGTTGTTGTTTGCTTGCTTATTTATTTTTCCCTTGCATAAACACACATAAGAATATTGATCTGTGTGTTTATGTTTAATATTTTAGGAGGAATGTTTGAGAAGTTCATAATTTCAGACCTTATTAATGAAAGAAAATGGTATTACTTTTGCAGTTAAACTTTTCTACATGGTGTCATTTATTTATCAGTAGTTAATAACAGCTGCTCTTGAACTTGTAAGTGGGACATAAAGTGACTTTGACCACATTTTGAAGACTGTAGTCCATCACTACCCCTGCTCTACCGCTTCTGTTGTTGTAAAGATTAATTTTCAAATATTATGATTCTAAGGGCTTTCACAAGTGTTATATTAATTTTTGAAAGAATACCAGTAGTGTAATACTGAGCTACGACTCCAACACAGAAATATCAGAGCACAGAAGTAAGGTTTGAGTATGTGTTCTTGATTGCCAGAAACCTGAAACAGATTTTAATTACAATCATTCATGCATGTTGATATTCTTACATAAGGGCTAGTCCATAAATCAAAATATTCAATGCAACATATATGATCATTCTCTTTATCTAACACCATAGAAATGTCCACATTATGCAACTATTGATTAGAAGACACTAAGATGTGAACATTTGTAGAAGGAGGTTTCAGTAAAGCAGCTAGAGAGAAAATTTTCAAATATTATTAGTCATCTTTTTAGTCCTACAGTTTCCTAGCAAAAGCATTAGAAACACTGAAAAAGTAATTTATTTATTTATTTAGAAAGATGAATTTTAAAATATGCTAATATTATGTGTCTATGAAAAAGAGTGTTTTGTGATTTAACTGATTTGCCTAAATTAAAAATTTAGAGCAACATTTTTCTTCTTCACAGACCGCACTTTTAAAGATCTATCTCTACTTGATTTTGAACTTAGGTAGTTAAAATATAAAGAATTACTTTTTTAGATGGCTGCAGATACCTGAAATGAATTCTACCTGCTCTGTGTCAATATCAGTATTCATGGGGTAAATAGGAAAACTCATAATGGGTAAACACATGATTGCAAAGCACAGTAAAAATAATAATATTTAATTTAGTGGTAGAGATTTGCTCTCATTCTTGAACTCATCTTGATATTTTGTAATGTAAATTCAATTACTTGATTTTCATGATCTGAAAAACACTGATAGTGAAGAAACCTTTAGTGATGCTCAAGGTTTGGAAGTTGTCTAAAACCTGGACATGGATTGCTGAGATCTCCCATGTCCTTCAGGAGCTTGTGTTTGAAATGGATTAAATTTTCTAGCTAGAAATCTAAGATTGCTTAGCACCTTCACATTTGAGGAATGGATTGTCAACATCTTTCTAAGCTACAGAAATTATGTTTTAATTGTGCAAATAGAATAGAAACCTGAATCCCAATTTACAGTTATCTAAATTTGGATATGTGTAAAACTGTACCAAATGATTAAACCATCAAGAAAATTAAATGATGGTGTATCTAAACTACTGATAAGTAAGTGTCATTTCAACAAAATGATAACATTTTGTGGTAAATTAATGCTGTATTTTGAAGGTAATGAAAATTTACAGGAAAGAAAGCACAAAAAATGCACATGTTAAAAAGTAACTTGAAATGCAGATCCTTTTTTTTCTATACATAGATGAAAAACTTAATGTCCATCCTGTCTCTGTACACTAGCTACTACATTATCTAAGTCATATTTCACTCATACTTCAAAAGCACTTTCACTGTCTTTTTCCTTGTCTGATTTTTGAAGAATTTCACAAGTATAACAACTACACTATCAGCAATTCAACAGGAAAAGGGCAAGGGCTTGCAAGGTTTTTTTATTTTTATTACTTTTAAATATTCCAGATCCTGTCGCATTAGAAATACATAGATGGTGAGAATTTTAGACTGCAGCCCTACTTGAGAATCTATTATGGATTGAATTTTTCTATAAAACTCATCCACAGTAATGTTATAAAAATCTGATCCTAAGTATTGACAACCTCCCGTTTTTTTAAAAAAATAGAGGTAATAATGAAATTCATATTTTGTTTCAAATTATTCATACTACATAAACAATTAATTAAAAAATATACCATTGTAAGAAATTAATTTCCTTCTTAGTAAAAAGAAAGCTACAAGAAAAAAAGGAAAGATATTGTGACATTGCACTGTAATGGGTTTTACTATCCAAACCATTTGTTCTCTACTATAGCAAAAGCATTTTTTCCTACCAGTCAAAAAACCCATTTTGTCTTTAATGTTTCAAAGTGACAAATCAGTTTGTCAGCAGCTATAATATCTTTTCCCCATGATACTATTTTCTCATTGCTAGCATTAATTAACAGTTTTCAAATATTATATCATGTTTTATACTTTAAAATATGGAAATTCATTGAGTACATCCACTTCCTATAATATCCCCAGACTTGTATAACCTCTACAAATCTGCCTCATTTATTAATAATAACAGGAAACAGAGCAGCTCTCTCAGGTCTCAGCTGCCTGTGAGAACTGAGAACATTAGGAACATTCACAACAGGCATGTGCTGTAATCCATCTGCCACAAGCTTATGCTGTCAGTGCTAGATGAGAGGGATGTGACACATTATATTAGCTTCCAACAATTTCTCAGTCACTGTGATAATGAGGGAAAAAAAAAAAGTAAAGCACATTGCCTCTTCCAGATACATTCACCACCTTAAAAATGCAGCACCATGTGTTTAGTATGGTTTCACTTTCAGAGTTGAAATTACCTTGGGAAAAAAATAGTGTAAAAGTATCATTGCTCTTCTGATTTTTCATGATTTGTAATTGCTTTGGGTACTCCCACATATAAAATAACAAAGTTGAAAATTGCTGCTTCTCTGAATTACCTAAACTAATATCCATTATTAGCACAATGTGATGTGAAGATGGACGTTTATAGTTAAATTTATACAGTATGGAAAAGGTCTTTTAAATTATGTGTCCTGGGAAAAGCTTTATGACAGTGAGGTTTTCTAAATTTTTTCAATGTATCTTTTAGGATAAGAGCCTGCAAACAAACAAACAAACAAACAATTCTAGAAAACTTTCTTATATTTTCTTCAAGTGCAAATATAATACACACAGTACGGATATCTGTGTATGAATTTGTGTGTGTTTGTGCACACATGAAAGTATGTCAATAACAATAATATCCGAAGAGTATTTTTTCTCAGGTGACAATCACCTAGTGGATAGCATGGGATTTTTATTATTTGAACTTAACGTTATTGCTATATTTAAATAAAAATAATAATTGCTTGATCATAATTAACCTAATGCATACATTTTAAAATGGACTCTATGTAATTCGAATTAAATGTAAACTCATACAAAATATATTAACAAGCACTACACAACACACAAGCACACTGAGCAGTTGATATACATCTGTTTGTGTGCTTAACTTTCACCTTCTGGGCCAAAAAGTTTAGATCATGTAATAGAGGAGTACAATTTTGATGTAAGAGGAAATAGTCGATTCACACATTGATGATTTTGGGTTTTTTTTAATATAAATAGCAGATAGCCAGTTATTTGCGTTTCATTCCCTTCCTTTGAATTTTCTGTTCATAATATGGACTCCATCTCCTTTCATTATTTTTATTTCTTTCAAATATTAGAATTTTTTAGTCCACTGGTGTGATTCTGATTTCATTTTTTTCTAGTTAGCTTTATAATCCTTTACAGTTTATTAGCAGAAATACAAAGCCTTATGAGCTTCAAAAGTAAAAAAGATGTAATTTTGAGTGATATTTGACTTTTTAATTGATCTTTTACTAAGTCATACTGTGTTAAAAATATTAATGTAAGGGTCAAATCCACAGATAAGACAGAAGCTCAAATTTGTGGTCTCTTATTTTTTGCCCCTTCACAACACATTTAGAGAGTGATGTTTTTGATGTGACATATCCTGGTAGAAGTGTTAGATAATAAAGGTCCCCTTTCATTTATAAACCTGACTTTGTATATTATTTCCATTGTGAGATTGTCTGGCAATTGTGAAGAGCATGACAGTGGTACTTGTTTAATTAATAACATATTCCATATTTGCCAGCTTAGATATTTCATTTGCATTTGCCTTTTGACATTTGCAATTGGAGATTTCTCCTGTTTAGCTCATAAGCATGAAAAAAAAAATTGTATCAGAAAAGCAAACCATTTTTAAAGTCCATCTATATAAAAGAATAAAACTATCATGGAGTTAAAGAAAAAAGTCAAATAAACTGCATCCTTCTTATGTACATGCACACCACTGGGATTATGTTGTTTGTATAGTATCTGACCTGCCTGATAGTTTTAGGCTTACTTTAATAAATTTAATATTTCCTATAAATAATTTAGCCATTTTTGAGATAAAAATTGATCATATTTCTTTAAACTTTACTATTACAAAAGGAATTTTAGTTTTAAAGTTCTTTGATGAGGGTGGGGCATAGGCAGCATGTGGACATTGGCCGTTTCATGCTAGTCCCTTTCCATAAAATTACTTCTTTCAAAAGAGTCCAAATCAGTGAGCCAATCACAGTCATTGATTCAAATTGTCTGCACTTAAAAATAAGCATGCTACAACAGGGCCCTTATGACTTGTGCTAAATAACTGAGTATCTTTTACCTCTTTTATCCTACCTGTTCTTCCCATTTCCACAATGCCTGAAAAACACTGTCATGCTCCTGTGGATTTGTTCTTAACATTTGTACTGCTAAATGTTAAAACACTGAGATTATTCACCAAAGCAAATACATAACATCATAACAAATACCATCTCACTACTTCTTTATATTCTGAATGCAGCTTCTTATATCAGTCTTTAGTATCTTCTTTTATATTTACCTTGTGAAATGTCTGTGGGATAAGTTCACCTCTTTGTTCACTGTTTGAACTGCTCAGGGGATACTTAGACTGTGACAAGGGCCCCTAGGCAACACAGTTATATAAAAGGCAATGCAGAAAAGGGAGCATATTTCAATATGACACATCTAAGAAAATGGAAATTTTACAAAATAATAGAGAAGACATCACTACCTATAAAATTGTGAACTCTTCAGAGAAAAGAGCAACTCAGTTCAGGTCAAACATGAGTATTGCACATGATGGAAGTAGACAGAACCTTCTGCCAGCATAAATGAGTCACACCTTTTCATTAAAGGTGTATATATATGAGTATTGGTGAAAATTATATTTTGCCTAAATTTTAATTGCGATGGCTGACCTGAGCTGACAGGTATGACCCCATAGAGTTGCCCAGTTACTCCCTCCAATTTATTGCTGGGCATGATATTATGTGCTGTGAGATATATATTTGTTTAGTTGGGGTCAGCTGGCCCAGCTGTGTTCCTGCCCAGTTTCTTGCCCACTCCCAGCCTAATTTTTGGGGGCAGAGTGAGACCTTAACCCTGTGCAAGCTCTGTTCAAAAGTATCTAATACTTCTATAAGCTATCAACACTGATTTGGTCATAAATCTGAAAGAGCCATATTGTCTGCCATGAAGAAAATAAATTCTGTCAGACCCAAATCCACTGCAAGAGTGGTCTTGATTTTTTTCCCATTTTTAAAAGATGTGATCATTGAAAAACTACATTAATCGCTATCCTAAATATTCTATCCCTTTTCTAATTGCACCAAACAGTCTACAAATTATGGATATGTTTTATGATCAACTTCTTTATAATCTTTTTGTAAAGGGTGTTTTATAGCACATTTTAAAAATTACTTTATTTAACATTCTCTTGTTCATTAATTCCATGGCTGAAGTGAGATTATTAGGGGGAAATTATCTTCAAATCAAACTATTGAGGAACTGTGATCAATAATTATTTTGGGATCATTTTATGCATGTGAAAATGTCATCTTTTCTCATAGATATTTAGTTAATGGACCTATTCTTCTGCGGATCCTTTTATTTATTCTGAGTGTGCAATAGGTTTCAAACAGTAATTACTTTGTGGGGAAACATTTGCAGATAAATAACAAACTCTGGTACAATTCGGCTGTGTTTTTCTAGAAAGATAAGGAAATAAAGCAAATGAATACAAACCAAACTACATCCAGTTACATATTTCCTATTCCCACGACTTAAAAAAATAGGGAATTTTATTCAAATAAAGATACATTTTTAAATATTTTATTTTGTAGATTTCAGTATATTTTGTTTCAGGAAATGTCAGGTTTATATGTTGTCACTCCCATATATGAAATTCCACTTCTTTGACAAAATTCAAGATATGATGACAGATGTTTTGAAATATCACCCTGAAGCATATGTATGCCAAAGCATCCAGCAAAAAGAAAACTATTTAATACACCTTAGAAGCAAAAGCCCAAGTTTAGTGTCTTACAAAGGTAGCTAAAACTAGGATAAGAAACCATCTGGATGTAAGGAGTACCTCAGTTAAAGCTACAAAATAGTAAATAATACAGAGAATGATACGTAGAGAACATGTGGTGAGAGATCATTGAGGAGAAGCTTTAGTTACACTTCAGTTGAGCCTAACAATTGCACAGCAAATGATTCCTGGCCTTTGTTAAAGCAAATAGACTGGACTCCTTTATTTATCCAAGAATGTAAATAGAGAAGTCCATTGGACAGATGGAAATCCTGCAGCCTTTGAAAGACTGGAAAATTCTATAGGGCTTCTAGTGATATACCTGATAATATTAATGGGGCTGGCACTGAGATACAAAATAGCCTGAGTGAAAGAAATTCTAACTGTTCTTGGTACCTTAGACAACAATAAGGTTGAGAGTGTTCGCAGATACATCGAGTACTAGGAGCACAATCATTTAGAAAGAAATCCATAGGCCAGTTTTGTGCCTGTATGACACAGCCAATGCAGTAGATATGTAAGAGCAGCATGGGTCAGCTTACTCACTGTTTGCAAGGGACCACTTTTAACATGTCACAGTTATAAGGTGTCAGGGAATATCACAACAGTATCACTTAATGTTACTGGAGCTGTTTCCCTCTTTTTATCTTTTCATTTGATGAATTTTCAAAAGTATGCTTTTTACTACTCAGATTATCACAGTTTAAATCCTCAGCAGTTAAAACAAAGCCAAAAGATACATAATACTTTGAGGGGTACCAAAACCTCTCCGCTAGGACATTAATCATTGATGCAAGCTCACACAAATTTCTTAGAAGGCTCATTTAGAAATTTTAGGCTCTGGAAAACCTTTTATTATTAACTCAACTTTAATACATGCCTACTCCTTAAAACACAAATGCTTTAATTTTCATCCCTAAATTTTCATTTACTCCTAGAAGTAAAATAACCAGTTATTTTAAATGAAGTAGAAGTAATACACTAATTACAGCAGAAATTAATTTTTTTTCTTGCCCTTTTTCTTCACTGTATCTATTTGTTTTCCCCTGTCTTTATCAATACTGCCTGCTTTCAGTTCTGTGGTACATTAGGTTCTTGCATCTCAAGTGCTGTCACTTATCTTCCTGTTTCACATACTGCCAAATTCCTGAGGCTTGCAAAACAAATGGAAAATGCATGAACAGTTCCTTATTTTCTAAAAAAATGTAAACAAGTAAAAATAAGACATCAAATTGCATTTCAACAATGGTTCTGATGCCCTAAGTTTCAGCTTTCATATTTTTCAGATTCTGTACTGCAGTGGTATGTGATTCTGCACTTCATATAAAGTGTTAGCAAGTTCTCTTCACAGGGTAGTTAGACAAAACAATCATTTTCCAGCCTGAGAAACAAGGACACCATTGAAGCTTCAAGCCCAAAAAGTTTAAACAGTGAATTGAGGAGAGCAATCTGGGGGGATGTGACTTCATAACCTGAAGCTGTAATTGCTCAGTTAATCCCAAGATGTAAATTGACCAAAACCTATAAAAGTGTGAAAACTCGTGACTCAGACTCCATCTTGGGTGTTGCCGTGGCCGGGCTCTTGTACTGCCCAAGGCCTTTGAAGGCCTTTTTTGCAAATAATACTTTATTACTTTATTCCTTTATCATTGTCTAGCCTCTGTTCTAGGTAGCCTCTTTAAGCATCAGCTCAAAGCAAAAATTTGAAATGACATTGAATTCTGACACAAAAAACCCCTATTTTTTCAATATTTACCTTTACAAAAAGACTCTCCTGTGACTTAAAGTCTTTATGCTAACTGCCTATACTTTATCTAGTATTAATAGAAACAATCACTTCCAAAATTGTATTATTCTTATTTGAGGAGAGGTATTAACATATCTACTTTAATGTAAGGAAAACACATAAAAAATAGACCTTTATCGAGGTCATAAATATGGAATCATACTTCACTAGAAGTCACAGCTTGGAGAACTCAATTTCCTTTCATTTCTATGAACTTGAGGTGTTTCAGTTATGCTAAGATTCTCATGGATCTATATTTTTGTTCCTTAGAAAACAATTTTGTTACAATTAACCTGTGCTTTTATTTTTTACTTTTTCCTTGCATAATAATTCCAAGGGGACATTCACATTTGTCATAAACTGTTTCGAAAGCTGTAAATGTAGCTCCTTTTCTGGAGAAATGCATTCTTTTTACACAGAAAAAAACTGTTTCATATTCTGCAGTCTTGCAAAATGGCTGTGTGCTTGCTAAAAAGCCTTACACTGAATTATCTACAAGATAAAATAGTGCCTTTTTAACATTTAAGACATTCAACAGTAGTTGTCTGAAGAATTTAGATATTAATCCCATTCTTATAGCAATTTTGTGCAACTGTTCAGCAGCAGGCAGTAAATATCAGTCACTAAAACATCTACATCTTAATTTAGGATACTTTGAGTTATGTTTATTGACCATTGTAAATAAAGATACTACTCAGAATCTCTACCACCAATGAATCCAGTTAATGTGCTGTATCTTACTATTATAGATACCTTAACCAGAAGTAGAATTTTAAAAAATGTTAACAAATTCTAACTATTTCTAAAGAATCTGAAAACAGTGATACAATATTTTTATTAAAATGAACAGATGAGAAGTTAGGATAGCAATCATAAGATCCAGAAGTAGAAAAATTAGTAATATAGACTTTGAAACAAAGAGTAGGAGATACTATGAAGTCCAAACCATTAGTTTTGATCTCTTTTCCCCTTTCTTGTTTGGTTAAGTCCTGCTTCCAGTCATGAATCAGATTAATTTCTGTCTTTGAAAAAACACATTTGTAATCTACAGATTACATGATCCAGTTTAGGAACAATGGTAGTCTGCATTCTGTTTCTTTTCAAAATTTAATTTGCACCTATATTTTCAATATCTAGGATGAAGTATGATAAAAATAAGCTAAACACTTTTTGTGTCTGGCAGAGAGCAAAGCAGTGAGCCTAGGGTTCCTAAACCAATGGACTCACAGCAAACACAGAGGTCGGCTTCAGTTGTTCAAACATCAGTCTCTAGAATAATTCCAGACTTGATGAAATACCCTTCCTGGTCTCCAGCTTCTCCACTCCCGATGAATGTATATCTCCCATAAATCTTCTGTCCCATCTGCAGTTCTATGAAGATGGATTGGTGTTCTAGAACACCTAATGAGTGTTCCTCCTGTTCAACTTGGAACGTGGCTTCATTTCTCTGCAGGGGGTCTGTAAGGATCCCGTCAATTCACTTTCATTTCTTCTGGTGCTGCAGTCTGTTCATCTTCTCCAGAAGTCGGGGTATATTTTTGATTGTGGTTTTTTGTGGGTTTTTTTGTATGGTTTGGTTTTTTTGTTTATTTTTTCTTGTTGCTGTTGTTGGTGTTGTTTTGGGTTTTGGGTTTTTTTGCTAGGCAATCCAGCTTTTCAGCCAGAGCACAGATGCAAGTGTATGCACCATTTTCACTTGTTTCAGTGGGAGACCTCTGGGTGACCTGCAGCTCAGGCTTTGAGAGGAAGTCTCTGATGTGTTGAGATGGTAGCTGTTGTTGAGGCTTGTGTTTTGTGCCTTGTGGCACATCACAACATGTTGAGCAGTCCTGTGCTGTCCTCATTTGCTGCTGGATCCCTTCCATATGCCCCTCACACAAACTGCTGTACAAATTACTGCATTTGTGCATTTGTATTTGCTGTGCTCTTATTTGTTGGTCACTCTCACTTTAGCCTGCAGGGCTATTGGCTGAGTGTACTGGGGATGCAGATTTTGCTCTCGCTAAGTTTACCAGCTTATCAATAGCAAAATGATAGGCAGAGAAAAAAGCAGTCAAAAATGACTGCAGAGAAAGATATTTTTATTTTTTTAAGTAAAAATTACATGTTAGAGTTTACTTTTAACATGCTGGAACAGATCAGCATATTTGCTTTTATGTTAAGCTCTGCTGTCTAGCCCTTCTTTGCTTAACATCCGGGTTTGGAGATTTCAGATTTTCCCCTTTGGAACGACCACAGACTTGCCAGCTCTCAGAAAAATCTTTTGGAAGATCTGTCTGCAGTGTGAGACACCATGGAGTGCTTGAAACTGCAGAATCACAGAATCACAGAATTACTGTAGGTGGAAAAAGCCTTTTGCAAATCATGGAGTCTAATCCCCTTTTATCAGAGCAGGGTAAAATACTGCAGGTGGTTTGAAGCCCTGTTGGGTTTCAAAGGACAGAGACTCCACAACATCTCAAGGCACCTCATTCAGTTTTTGACCACCCTTGTGGTAAAAGTGTTCTTATGTTGAAATGCAATTCCATTTATTTCAGTTTGTCAGTCTTGTCCTGTCGCCTGTCAGAAGAGTCTGGTTTTAACTTCTTTGCTGCCCCTTATCAAGTGTTTTTTGCAAACTGAGTCTCCTTCTCTCCAGGCTGAACACTTCCAGCTCTCTTGTCTTGACTACTGCTCTAAGTCCTTAGTCAAACAGCTCTAGGATGTCCATGTTTCTCTTATGTTGGAGAGCCTGGACCTGGACTCAGCACACTAAATGTGACTTCAGTAAGGGGAAGGACTTCCTCCTCCCTCACAGGATGTGGTTAATTGCCACCTCAACCTGCTGAAAATTCTTTTCCTAATGCAGGCCAGAAGGTTCTTTGCCTCAAGACCACTTTTCCATGATTTCACTGCCATCGGATTGGATAATGAAGTCACTCCCTGGGAGAGCTCTGGTTGGCATAAAGCCTGTTTTCAGTCTCTGTTGCCAGCAAATATAGACTGTGAGACTATGGGAGGGAGAAGAAGAAGAAAGAGAACACCCATAATCTGCTGTTTGGTGTCCCTGCACAACACAAACAGGGTGGAGGGACAATTCCAAGAGTAATTTCTCACCTGACAATGTAGTTACTGGGCCCCTTTAAACTCCCTAGGTGTGCTCTGTGTGCCATGTGAGACAGAGAAGGAGGGGTGTGTTGCATAACATGCTGCCAAGTCATACTGGTGCGTGAGTAAAATGAGTAGGGTCCGTGCCGTGTTGGGGCCTGTGCCACGTAGCGTGCAGAGGGAATGCAAGCATGGCAGAGCAAATTGCCAGCCCAGGCACAAGCTGCACCGTGCCAGCTGGTTTCAGTGCCAGGCATTTAGTGCACTCATGGAGATGTGGCTGTAAAAACAAAGTTCAAGTAAGCACTCAAAACATTTTATTGTTATCGTCTTCCATTTAGTTGTATCTTTCTCCAAAGAGTGAACAGGTCCTAACATAACTTCCAAGGTTTAGCCAATAGAACAGTTTTTTTTCTAAAAATATGGACACAATTTATTTTAGATGCCAACACAAGTTTCTGATTGGAAAGGCAGAAATATTTATTTTAGATAAGATTAGTACTATATTGGATTAGGTGATCTGCTGTATCCTATGGCACAAAATAAAAGATGTTTTTAGGTAAAGCACATTTCTTTAAATGGAAAAAAAATTCACAGTGGATTTTAAGAAACATTATTCTATGGAAGGTGGTCAGTAGGCAGAATACCTAAGAAGCAAAGATAACAAACATTTTCAGATAACCAATTAATACATTGAATTTGACTGAAGGGTACTGGTAAGCTGGAGAAGCTTGAGTTTGTTTATAGTCAGCCATGCTAGCTAAATGCCAGAAGGGAATTCCTGACTGAGCATACTAATTTCTTCCTAGTTTTGCTATGATTTATTTCTTATAGAATTGTGGGTTTTTTTGTTTGTTTCCACATAAACAAGAAATGAATAACTGTTCTCTTTTTTTAAATTTTATTTTTAACTTTCAGTCCCTATGGATTAGTGTGGCTAAATGACTTGGCATGTATCCCATTGCCAATTCAACATGGCTTTGTATTGTACTATTGTTTCTGCTTTTGAAAATAGAAAACAAATCTCAAGTCAAAAACATGCAATATTTAGACAAGATGTAAACAACCTGCTGTGATTTATGGGAAATGCTTTTCATAAGAAAAATCTTGGGCATCCCATATGAAGGTGTTTAGAGGGAGCATGCAGGGGGCTGTATTAGTCTTAAGACTAATTATATATTTATGTCTATTTTTCCATGAAAATTTTCCCATAGCCATTTCCTACATGCATTCAGCCTAAGATAAAGGGCTGGGCATGTTATACAACTATTACAGTGTATGCAAATTAATATTTGTATATATTAATAAAATGTGGCCTCCATTTGAAGCCCAAAGGAAGAGATGTGCAGGATTACATTTATTATTGACTAGTCTGAATCTATGATTAACTTGGCAATATATACATTAATGTCAGTTCCTGGCCTGGTGCATGTTGATGGCTGTTCTTATTGAGCATCAGTCTTGACTACTAAGTGTGAATATTGAAGATGGATCACCTTTTTTTTTTTTAAGTGACTAAAGCACCTTTGGTGGGGGGTGTCTTTCATACTGGCTTGTCCACTTAGTGATCTGTCTTCAAAGTGCTTTTTAGCACAGCTGGAGGTGTATTCCATGTTAACACGATTTCTCTGTTTTTTGAAATGTGGGGCAACTTATCACAAAAAATAGATCAGAACACTTCAACATTTTTTAGAGCATGTTTCAGGAGCTGGGAAGGGGACTGCAGAGGTGAAAAAGACTTTGATCAAACTGGTTGTCTCTATTTTGATATTTCTAATAAAGCAACCATTATGCATTGACAATAGCATTTTTGGTTCTATAAATCAAGATTATTTAATGACTTTATAAGTCATGCAATTGCTTGCGAGAACATAAAAATCCTGCCATCTTTGGTAAAGTATTAACTGTTTGTTGAACTAAATATTATATGTTAATAGACTAGGGGGGGAAAAGGTAAGATCCTTTCCAAAGTAAGCAAATATCTTTGACACCTATCTTAAAAATCAGAACTAAAAAGAAACTGACGTATGTATTTAAGCATCCAAATGTTCACATTAATATACTATACAGCAATCTTCTAAAGTGTCTTTTTTTCATAATTAAGAATATATGACTGTAAAAAATCAAATATTCTGTAATTGGAGACATTGGAATCAGGGCTTATGATGAATAATTAATTCTTTACTTGATGTATTTCTAACCATTTTTTAAATTAGTTAATAGGATTACATGAGCTGGACATTTTTCTTAAAAATTAATCCATATAATGCTTTCTAGTCTAAGCAAGATGTATAGGTTGTCTCTATAGTTATTTCAAGAGGAAATCAGAGGGAATCGTTTGCCTTTATGAGACATATACATCTTTAGACAGACTGGAGTAGATGTTAAATTTTCACATGACTAAACCTAAGTAAGATAAAATTTGACTTTTTTAAAAAATTATCATTAATTCCCCCTGCCTTCCCACTCTCCAGAGGTTAATTTCTTCACAGAGCAAAATAGTGCTCTAAAAAGAAATTGTGTCATAGGGAAGGAATTATTTCTAAATATGATTTCCGTCTCACTTACTGAAGAAGATATACTTTCAATAGCAAATATGGTAGGGGACTACAAGGAGAAAATAAAAAGTGTTTACAATTTTATTTTTGACAAGTGAATTAGCAGCTTGCTTGGAAATAAGAAAATTCCAAGAACCATAATGTGTACAACACAGAAAACCTGTTCCTCTCACCTTAATATAAACACTGTTGTTTGATCATCTCTCCAGATTTCACTGCTTGTCTTACTGGAGGGCTCATTGCTGCTGCCAGTAAAGGCAGTGCATACCATGTGAAGCATAATTGTGCTTGGCAGATATTTGGTGTTATTGACACAACATGTATTCTTTGCGTGGTTCACGAGTATTACTCCACACTTGGAGTGGTCTTATCCCAGGAACTGAAAACTTTTGCAGCTGTAGCACAGCAGTGACCCTCTTACAGCATATCTTCTGAGCCAGGGAAGACAAGAGGGAATCAGCTGATAATTCCTGACACTGCTGCAAAATGGCCAAATGAACAGAAGGAATAGAAAAGTGGAAGATTTGCTTCAGTGGCATAAGAGATTCAAATGCTAAAATGGATATCAGGCCCTTACCATGTGCTGCATGGTCAGTTTGGAGGCTAGGACTGAAAAATATTGGAAAATTGAAATGTTTTGAAAAAACTATATACAATTCCATTAGCACATCAAAATCATGTCAAGTTGGCTGCCCACAATTGTTTGATGATCTTCACCTTGTTTTCTCTGTTATTTGTAACTAAAGAAAGAAATTAGGTATAGTAATACCTCTTGGGCTGATCAGGAAACATTGAATTATACGTTAATTATTTCTAAAGACATTTTTACCTTTAATTATGATATCAAAAATTAAACACTTTGATAGCTTACACCTTTTTCATGGGACCAAATGCAGGATAAATTTTCCCTATCTCATTTGCAATTGAATTACAAAAAAACATTTAAAAATCCTGTGTAAGTATTTCTGATCCTGTTGAAGCAAAGACTTGCATTTGTTGGGTTGAGTATGTACAGAGGATAATTTCACTAAAGGATAATCTATACCAGATATAGAAAAAGGAGCCCAGTGATCTGAATTTCCTTTTTATTGAAAACTTTTACTCTCATAAAAGGGTTGTTATGTAAGCAACTGACAGAGTTTCAATTCATGTTTTATGTTTTTTCCACACTGTTTATTTATTAGCAAACATATATATATATATATACACACACATATGCTACATAATCTGCTTACAAATATAGACACAGAAGTTCAGACACAATATTTTTTAAAAAGTACTATTATTATTTTGGTCAATTAGGCTATATGCAGGCATTTTGTGATATGATTACAAAGATAATTACAAAATAATTTTCTTTTCAACTATAATTAGGCTATATTTCAAGTTAATCATAATACATCTTGCAGAATGTCTGCATTATCAGAAACATACACTAATATGCTTCAGATCTAGGAACACAGCTAATTGCCCTATGCACAAAAATATGAAATGTTTCTGTGGTCTTGTTCTTTAATTATAGTGTCTTCTTTTTTTTTCTTTTTTTTTTTTTTTTTTTCCCTGTGAATTGGTGTAGATACTATACCCTGGAGGCAAGTGAACAGTTAAAAAGCTTTGAACTCAGTGTTTTTAAGGCTTTTAATAGGATTTCCCAAATATGCAAAATTAATATGTGCTAAGCAGGCTTACCAGGCAAATTCTCTGCCACCTCTGGCAAAAACTCTTGGGGGTTTTGTGTACATTTTGAAAACTGGTGTAGACTCAAAAAAGGTCAACCACTTGACATTCTTTGACTGTACAGAAAATTATTCTGCTAGAATACTCTTGTCACTCAATGCAAAAAGGCTATCAAATCAATAAAATTTATTGAGTTTCTCTAGATGTACATGAAATCTGGAAAAAAAAATAGTTTGCAGATTCAGGAAGGGGTTTCTGGTGAAAGCTTATGTTTCCAAAGAACACAGCCCATTTCTCAGCAAAAAGTTTCCTGAAGCTTATCTCAAGTGATTATTTTGTCTAGTTTCTTTTGCAAGCATAAGGAAAAGAAAGATGCCAGGTTTACATATTTCCCATAAACTTATGGAATGCCAAAAAACCTGAAAATCGGTGGGTTCGGTTCTGTGATACAAAACCATGGCTGTTACCATGATTTTGAAGTCAAATAAAACAACTGTATGCAGATTATCCATACTACTCTGCAGCAATGTCCAGGAGTAACAAAGCAGCAGGCATCACATACAAATGCACAGGCACAGCTCCAAAAGAAGGCAAAAACTGTAGCAGAATTAGAGCTGATATCTTCTCTAAACAGGAGGCTGCTGTAGTTGACTTGGCTATTATCTAATTTAAACTGTGAGTCATAGAAGGTGCATGGCCTTTACATGCTTCTTGCTGCTGTAATGGAATCATTCCTGCCTGGCTGTATGACACCAAACACTGGTATCAGCAGGAAGAGTTACTCACTGGCACTGAACTGCTCATTGTTCCCTCTGTTATGATGCCTGAGCTCTATGGCAGCACTGCATAGGAGCCAACACATTTGAGAAAAAAAGACTGAATTTACAAAGCCCATGAATCTATAACCCTTATTACCAAGGAGCAGAACCATCAGTTTTCCCATTATTTTGAATAAGGTTATAATAGAGACTATAATAGAGAATATAATAGAGAATATAATAGAGAATGGAGCCTTCTTTCTAAAGCAAAGACGATTCAATTCCATGATTGAGAGATCTAAGCAGAATCCTCCCCTGATAAAGTCCATACTCTTTCATCTGCCAATATATTCAATATATGTCTTAAATTTTCATTAATGAAAACCTTTGACTTATTCTCAAAAGGATGAATAATAAGGATAGAGACAATCACTAAGACACTCTTCTACCACATGGTACAGTTTCCCACAACTTCTAGACTTGCCAGATTTATTGCTAATATGCTTCCACCTGTATGACCCCCAAAAAGTAAAGTGGAGATGAGGAAATACCTGTTGCTAGCTGGCCTTTTTTCTCCTACACATGGATAATGCTACCATTCCACTCTAATTTCCATTCTATCAGAGATCTAGTAATGCTGCTAATACTCAACCTACTTGTGCTCTTGCCCTTCTTTTAGAGAGAAAAAAGGAAGCATAAGTATATAAAATTATTCAGATAAGGTCAGCCAGGAGGTTGGTAGTAGACATGAAGCTGTCATCTGGTATCCACTGCAAGTGTTTGCATTAGAGTCTTTGTTCAGAATAAATATGGTCCAGTCCATGTGACCAGATTAGAACTCATCGTAACGGAACCCTCTAAAGATGCACAGAGTTGACCACAGGCAACAACCATTTCTCTCTACAGATTCACTTCTATTGCAAATCAGAACACGTTAACATATTTGCTGGTTCCAGGCACTCAGACACACCAAATAAAATCACAGACCTCCTTGTTTAAATGAAGACAACAACAACCAACCAACCAACCATCCAAACACATATATATACCCCCCTCTTTGTGACATAGAGGCCATCCTGTATACTAGGTTTGGGCTTTTTAGCTACTGCTAATCAATCAGAATATATAATCTAGTGTAATCTTACCTTTTCAGCCAGAATTGCCTCTGATAAAGGTCTAGGAAATGTTGTTCTCTGGCTTCCCTTTATTAGCAGAGAAACAGAAACTTCCACAGAATGATTTCTAAAATTTTAAGAGCTATCTTATGAATTGTGTTCTATCTTTTTATTTCCAAAGCAGAGATCTTTCCAGTGATTAAAATATATCTACGAGGGATTAAAGAAAAATGCTAAAATTAATCATGATCTTTTATCATCTTCACATTTTGACTGTGCCTTGCAAAGCTTTGAGACATTTGCACGAGGATATTTCAGGCTATGCATTATTGCACCCTAAGCAACTGTTATTCAACCTACACAAATCTGAATTTTTAAAATCAGCTATGCTATTAATATCCAACCTATACTGACATACGAGGTGTGATTTTGGTAATGGCAGAGCTGGGCTACAGAATGGTTTCTGTGGGAAGCTGCTAGAAACTTGTTCCCCCATGTCTGCTCCATTCGGCTCTAGGACAAATCTGCTGCTGGCTGAGGCTGAGCCAATCAGGAATGACAGCAACACTTCTGTATATTATATTTAAGAAGAAAAAAAATGCTATTTGACATATGTAATTGTGGCCAGAGAATAGCAGTATGAGAATATGTGAGAGGAACCATGTTACAGACACCAGGGCCAGTGGGAAAGGAAGGGCAGGAGGTGATCCAGGCGCCAGAGCTGAGATACCCCTGCAGCCCATGGTTAAGATAATGGTAAAGCAATTGTGCACCTGCAGCCCATGAAGTTCCATGGGAAAGAAGAGATCCTCCTTCAGCCTGTGGAGGAGGTTCATGGAGCAGGAATATGCCTGAGAGGAGGCTGTGAATCATAGGAAACCTGTGCTGAAGCAGGTTCCTGGCAAGGACTGTGCAATCCTGTGGAGAGAGGAGCCCTGGCACAGTTTTATTGGTAGGATTTGTGACCCTGTGGGAGACCCACACTGGAGCAGGCTGTGCCTGAAGGACTGCACCCCAGAGAAGAGTGATCCACATTGGAGCAGTTCATAGAGATCTGTTGCCCATGGGATGGACTCACATTGGAGAAGTACACGGAGAACTCTCCCATGGGAGGGACCCCACAGTGAGGTAGGGGAAGGACTTGTCTCCCTGAGCAGAGGCAGAAATGTGTGCTGAACAGACCATAAACCCCACTCCCTGTCTCCCTGCACCACTTGCAGAGAGGAGGTAGATCTTGGGAAGGAGGGAGGGGTGGG
>WBND01000072.1:1511489-1531616 GCA_013398595.1 Tychaedon coryphoeus
CTCTTCTGCTATGTCATGGGGTGCTCCCGTATGGGAAACATAGTAAAATATGTCAGATAAAAGTCAAATAAATGCAAGTGATTACATTTATCAGATCACTAAAAAAATACATCATGAAACTAAGGTTTCATGAAAACAATAGTAACTGAAATCTGTGCACAATGAAAAAGATGTCAATACCGAAAGTGAGTAACATACATTCAGTGCAAAGGGAAAGCACTGGCAAAAATTCAGGAAAAAAAAGTGTTAGTGGCTTTACTATTATTTATAGACTGACATAAATACTGCCTTCTCAATTCCATCTACACACAAAAAAAATTTTCAAAAGACTGATTAATTCACCAAAAGATACAAATAAGTACAAAGAAGAGACATCTATGTCATTTCCTCTTTATTTGCCGTTTCATTCTTCTGAGAAGGTTATCCTCATCAAGAGACTGTAACAAGATTAAATGCCATCCCTCTTAGTATTTGAGACAGATGTGACAAATTTTCAGCTTAGAAAGAAAATAGGCTGACCGTTTCAGCAGGGTAGAGATTCCCTGAGGGACAGTATCTATTAAAACAGTTGACAAAATAGAAGATTTGATGGCCAGAAGCGAAGGCACACACAGTACGTGCAATATGTGCTATTTTTCCTATGTGCAGAATCATGTTAGCAGGAGGCAGTGTCAGCCCAGCCTTACTGGTACTGGTATCTTATAGACAAAAGGAAGATTATGAGTCTAGGCAAAGCTTATGGAGCTGAATTTCACACAGCTGTGGGTTACTCTTGTCTCTTCTTTCTAGTGAGGCTGAATCAGGCATTGCAGCATGAAATTTCTTGCCCATCAAGGAGAACATTGCACACACATAGGCAGAAATATATTTTTATCAAGGATAATTAACAGTTTATTTCTAAATAATTTATTTAAATAATATATGAAATGTTGCAAGATGGACTTCTTGAAGTAGATTACTAATGCACTTGCGTTGGTCTGCCTTTTGTGCTCACCAGGATATGTACACATTTCTTCATAGGAGATATATCTAGGATAAGAATTCAGTAGATTTGGAAGAATTTGCTTCCCTAAACCTAAATTAGCCACATATTAAGTGCGAGTGTATCTGGAGATCTTCCTTCCAGCAAGTAAATTAAGAAAATAAATTAGGATCATTATCATATATTTATGACTGTTATAATAATATATAATATGCAAATAATTATTGTATAAACATAATCATGGAAATTAACTAAAATGATTCATGTCTATTATGTAAATTATATACAGAAAAGTAGATCCACAGGAAAGTGAGACCTGAGCTGTTTACACATTTAAAGATTTACATTTTACTATGAGCATATTCCTGCTCAATGATGATTTTACCTATTACTCTATTTCAGCCCTGCATCTTCAGCTATAGAGTTTATGCCACTATAATTTTATGACCATAGTGTTATACTGTTATTTGAAATAAGACCTCTAGCCTTTTAACTGAGGCTTTTAATTGTGTGTCTGAAGAAGTAATATGAGGCAGGGCATAGAACACTGAAAAATAGTAGGAGAGCAGGTGCCTAGGTTTTTATATAGCTGACAAGGTGTTTCAGCCATTAGCCAAGACAAAAATCCTGCCTGTTTAAATTTCCTCTCTGACTGGTGGATCATAATTAAAGATTCAGTCCTGCACCTATTGAGATCAGTGAAATGACTACCAGTAATTTCTTAGGCCAGTGAATTAGGACCTAAATTCTGTCCTGCTCTCCTGGGACAAAAGGCCATATGGCAAGCTGACTGCTCTTGCTCACAGTCCTACCTTGGAGAGAAAAAAAGGCTATGTGATCAGACATGGGTACTCTGCACCTGCTCCTTTCTTTTTCAGCATCACTTCAGAGTGGAAACTGCTTTCACGGTTGCTGAGTATAGGAAGTGGAGAGAAAGAAAGAGAAGCAATGGCTAGCTGTATCTTTTCAGTGTCATCACAATAATTTGCATTTTATTTGGAGATACAGAATACACAGCTCAGATTTCCTGGAAAAAAAAAAAAAGATAATTCTATTAGTTTTGCCTTATTTTAGTTTCTGAAATGTTTTATTTTTGATTTGTTTCTATTGACTTCAAAGATTTTAGATTTTTTCCTAATTCTAATAGTGAGTTATTTTCTATTTTCCAATTTTTCAGCTAAATACTTTAAATTCTGAATTTGCTAGTGCTTTCTTGCTTTGAAAAATAGCGTAATATATCATGATTATGGTAGCAGAGTTTTCTAACTGCTAAGAATCCATGAAAAAAATTCAGTCTATTATTCCTGAGGACTCAATTTCTTCTTTATATGCCAGATGTAAACAATGATTAATCATAATTTAAGGAAAATACTAGAGTTTTAATATTAAAATGAAATCTAGTGCTATGAGACTTAATGTATGTAGAACAAGGCAAATTAGTCACACAGTATTATTTTCTGAAATATATATCCTAAATGCCACAAATTAAATATTGTTGGGTGAGATAACCTTTTATTATTCTACTTGTTGAATCAATGTCGTATTTGATTGATATAATACAGGTTTAAATCAGCATGATAGAAGTAACAATAAAAAAAATTCTAGGCTATCTTATATTTTAGATTCCTTTTGTAGTTGAAAGAACACTTTGCCAATTATTGGAGGGACTCAGATGACTTTAGTTGAAAGCTGCTAGTGATAACACACACTTAGTAAGCCGAATATTATGTGGCACAGCAAGTTTAGATACCTGTATTTCCTTCACAGACCTACCACTTTTTCTAAGCTTGCACGTTTTTGAAAAAAAAAAAAAAAACACAATCTCACCAGAAAAAAAACAAATCAATTCCAATACTAAACCATAGAATTAAACCTTATCAATAGGCATTATCTTGAAGACATGCAGCAACATGAATTTAAGAAAGTGACACAAAACTCAAAGGGCAAGAAAATTCTTTTCAGATATTGTAGAATAGTTCTGTCTGAGTATATCTTCAGTAATGGGAGATGAAGGACTGCCTGTAGCACTTTCCAGAAGGAATTTTGTTTCAGGCAAATGAAATCCCTCTAAGTTTTGAGCTGAGAATAGGAACATACACCTTATCTACCGACTTGATCCTTCCTTCATCTCATTTTTTCTTCAGAAAACCTCATTCCAAAAGCAATCTGAAGACTCTCCTAGCTTATCCACACTGTCCATCAGAGATGTTAAATGCCTTGAAAATTGTCAATGACAGCATGTGAATCAAACACATGAAAAGTCACCAAAATCTCTGAGGGAAAAAAAATAAATAAAAGGAAGAAAAAAAAAAAGATGGTAAGTCAGTGGTAAACAAACCAAAATGTTTGCTGATTACTCTGCGATATCTTTGAATAAAAATGATAAGCCGGTTTTTCATTTGGATCAGTCTTTAGAAGTGGAAGTATATATTCCATAACAGTCTCAAACTCAATAGAAATCAAGATAAATTAATTAACTTATGCAGATTATCATACCAGTCTTCAGTTTTACTTTTGAGACACTGCTCCCAGTTATTATTATTTTAAATATATTAGAAATGACAAAATTACAAGACAAATAAACTTGCAATGCAATGGGATTCCTGTAGTAATTGATCTATCTAAATGTAAAACCCCCCAGAAGTTTTACTAATAATTTTCTTTTTTTTTTAAAGAAAAGTTGAGAAAATAAATATTTTATGAAACCTTTATTATTAGGTTGTTCAAAATTCAGCTTAGCACTTGCAGCACCTTATGTGTCTTTTGTCCAATTGACATATCAATGTGACTATAACATATCCTTTCTCTCTCCATCAGCGTATCTGTAGTGAAATTTAGGTCAGCTGTAACAAAAAGTTTCTGCTTTCTTGAGCCATAGGATCTGTTCATTCTATTGCAAATAATGTCGTGCTCTCATGAGTTGCAGGAAGAAAAACCTGTCCTGTTCTTTTTTTTTCTTTTCATTGTGTTTTTGTTCTCGGTTTTGCTCTATATACCCGTATTTCATTTTACAGTTCCCAAAACTTTAACGAAGCTAAACAGAGATATGCAAACTCTCAGTGCAACTCAATGGAACAATTTTCAAACATTTGAAATAAACAATTATTAATCCTTGATAATGACACATTTCTTCCTAAGTGTATGTGACATTCACCTTGCCAGACAAAAAAAAATCATGCTACAACTCCTTTCTTCTTTCCTTTCTCTGAATGGGGAAACTCTTCAACTAGTACCTCTGAAATAAGTCTGAATCAAGTCTATTAGGTTTTTCACTAATATTACTTACAACACACATTTGAAGAACCAAAAAATAATTATTTATACTCATTTAGACAATCTGTCAAAGATATTAAATTTAAGCATGTATGTGTGCAGTTAGATAAGAGTCTTATGCAGTGAATATATTTGGATCCTAATATGTACAGTATACCAAGAAATTTCTTACAACACAGTGTAAAAAGAAATTCTGGAAGTAATTATTTATATGTATTCTGAAAAAAATAAAGAAATAATAATTACCAGAATAATGTCACAGTTGTTTTAATTTTAATGTAATGCATTTGTATTTAAAATTTAACTATATTAATAAAAGGATCAAACCTGTATGAATTTGCTCTATACTGTCCTTATATTGATATAATTTTTTAATGCTAGCACCCAAATTAAGAGATCAGAGTTTAGAAGCCATAGAAAAAAGCTCAGTTAGGACCTGAGGAAAGAGGAAGTTTGAAAAAATGCATATGTATGCAGCTACAGCTTACAGCTGGCAGTATGATTAATATATTTGGTCGTTCATCCTCTGATGAAATACAAACATTAAGAAATTGATTTCTGAATGTGATGATGTGATGAGTAAGAAACAACTATCTCTATTTAAGGCGATATTAAAATAATTTTTGAAGGACTCTACACTCTGATTAACTGTTCTGGCTAAGGTTTACACAAATTATGCTGTTAAGGCACAATGTGAAGCTCCTTTGCCTAAAGTAAGATTTTTTCAATGCTTACTTTCTCATTACAAAGAAATTTTATTTTCTGTTTAAAAATTCATAGATGTAATATGCAGATAAATCTCAGTGACTACCTGAAGTGTCAGTGATAACACTGTCTTTTAACGCTTTAGGAACATAAATAAAGTGATCACATTTTTTGGCCATATTTTATAACCTCCTGTTTTTATTCTCCATAAGTTGTCATAGGGTTTCAATGTATAAAAGCTCCTAATGACTCCAAAAGCCCTAATTAACTGATGGGCATTGCTTACTTTAGTGTCAAACCTATCTGTAGGTTAAATAACCTCTTCTTTTCACAATTTGAAATAAATTATAAGAGATATAAACCATAATGAACATTAACAATATTAATTTTAGAGCAATTCCCTGTTACCTGAATGAATAAATACTGTTTTTGTTTACCACCTTGTTACGAGGGAGCTCATATTAATCCCAGAAGGAAGTAAATCAGTCCCTAGCATTTTGAAAATGACCCCTTATAATTCTTTCTCAATCAAGTGAAAGACAAATTTATTTCTCAAATATAACAAATCAGTGTCATAATAATGACAAAGGCATGTGTCACTTCTGGAACTTAATCCCAGTGTTTAATCATACTCAGTCACCTCTATTCAATTAGTAAGTATCTATTAGTGGCAGAAATGGAGGCTGGCAGTATAGCAGCCTTGTTGAAACTATGTAGAAAGGAATATCCAATTTCTAATCAATTTCATCAATCAATATTTATGTAGTTAGGGAACACCTCATATCTCAGCCTCTAAAGACAACAAATAAATTATGCCTATTCTTATGTTTATTCTTTTTCAGGAACTATATGAAAGGATGGGCCTTGCCCTCCTCCTTCACAGTTCACTTTATACCACATGTCCAACTGGTAAAATATGTAAGTTTTATGAGTTTTCTCTAGCACTTTTATTTCTATATAATCATTGCATTTCTGCTCTTTCTTTAATGGCATCTGATGTGTCATAATCATGTTAGTTATTTAATTTTATATTCAACTTCTCTTTGTACACTTGCACCATAGAAAGAGTGGCATCTGAGATAGAAAATAGGGGATTTTTAATATAAAGGTAGAGTTGTGAAATCTACATGCGGTGATGTGCAAGTAAAATGTCAATGGAGATAAAATCATGCCTCTCAGAGACTCCCTGTTGTGGGGGAAATGTCTCTACCACTGTATTTCAGGAGGTACCTCCAAATTCTATCCAAATCATAGCTGGGATAGCTAGGACACTGTTTAAAAATAAGAACTGTGGTGCCAGAAAAAGGACTTAGATTTGAGGTTTACACACCTCAGAAAATAATCTATTTTGAAAAGCGAAACAACAACAGCAACAAAAAAACTAATTGAACAAGACATTACAACTCTAATTTTCTGATAAGTAAACAAAGTGTTTATCATTAGGAAATTCTGAGACTGTTAGTCTCTCCTCTGAGTTCCCTATCATTGTTAGGTTCTTAGAAAATTGCAAAATTTTGTACACTGAATATCCTGAGGTGTGATGAAAATTTTAGTAGCTAAATTCCACCTCTCAGGTCAGGTTCTTTGTGCTTGAGCTTTACTTACTATTTGATATATACTAATATATACTATATTTAAAAGTGATTTGAGAACCTGTTAATCATGCTGTTTCTCATTTCCTGCATCCATTTGTTACCTCATTGGTATAAACTATATAATTGCTGAACACTTATAGCTGTAACTGAAAAATCAATGGAATTTAAGATTTGAAGGAATGAGGTGCTACACAGAGTTAATACATATTGTTGGGTGCTCTGTACACAACCAGAGCATGTAATTTTATTTGGCTATTCAAAACTTGCAGAGAGCTTAACCTTAAATATTGGTCCTTCAGTTCTTCCTTCATAGAAATGGGATGACATTAATTTTCTTATAACATTGTTGTGACTATAAAGTACTTGATATCTGTAAAACCCGTTTTTGTGGTGCATTAGTTCATAATTCTCTGTTCACAGCAGTGTTCACACAATGTGAGATGAATAAATGGTGAGATTTCAGATTGAACAATGAGTAGAATAACAATCTACAGTCATAGTTGATCAGTAAAATGCAGTATAAACTCCAACTAGATAGAAAATGAGACGTATAAACAGGTCATTGAAGTCTATATCACAATGCACATAAACAAACAATTTTGTCAACACTGTACATTCTAAATGAATGAGACTATAACAGTATTAAGCTTAGTATATGATAGTAGAAGAAGGTTCATAAGAGGTAGATATTTTAAAGATTTTTCTGAAAAGAAATCAAAACAAAAGTAGTAGTGGAGTTTGTGTTTAGACTGTGTATAAATACCTCTATGTTACAGTCTGCACATAAGTTGGATATTTAAATTTCCACCATAGTCAGCAGAGACCAGAGTCTCGATTCATCTACCTAAGCATGGAGGTAGGTGCAACATCTAACAGGTATGATTGTTGCAGATCTGGCATAGAGACTATTGGAGACTCCAGTGTGGCACTGGGATGACAGCCACTGTATCCTCAGGCATCTCAAATGGTGTGAGACAGCTGTGTCTGGAAAACAGTTAAATAAAAGCAAAAGTAGTTGATTCAATTTCTAGAATCAATTCCAGCTTCCCAACCTGTCTAAGTTGAAAAGTAAGAGCTGGTCAACTAAGCTTGATCATCGGCATAAAATAAATCTTCCACACTCCTTAAATTTAACATACTCATTTTTATACTCTTTCCCTGTGGACACTTTCTCTGACAACACTGTGGTGTCAGGAGTAAAATATGGGCCCAAAGATTGTTCTCAGCAGTTGATTTGGATAAGGCCATCCTGTGTTAGGAAATTAAGAGCGGCAATTAGATCGACCTGAGCTATTGTATGTCAATTAGCTCTAGTCTGCATTTTCTGTTTAGATAAAACAGATGTGTTTTATTCACAATCTCAGTGATTCTTCAGTGAGTATACTTTTCGAAACACCTGATCAATAGAAGTAAAGAACTTGGAGATGGACTTTAGATTCCATTCTCTGCTTTAAACACTTAAACATAAATGTTCCTCCAAGCCTTAGTCACAATTCAAAAGGGGTGAGTTAGCAAATACAATCTCAGTAAATACAATGTTTTCTTTTTGTGAGGTCAGTTGAGGCTAATGCTATTCAAATTCACTTTGTAAATATATGCCTAACAAAAATTATTTGAATTCCTCAATGGCAAATAGCTCACAAGACCAGGTGCACCATTCAAAAGAGGTTTGTATTTATCAAGACAGGAGGAGTCTATTGACTCTTTTTACTTAAATAACATCTACATTTCTTTCAAACTTCCTTCTGAACATAATACTACATTTTAACTCTCAGAGAAAAGCATGAAGAAAATGTGCCAGGAGATAAAAGAGCTTAGTTCTCATGAAGGATTTGTGCCCTTCTGATGCATGAATTTTCTCAAGATTGACACAATTCTAGTTTTTCTCACAGTAAATAGTGCTATTGAGAATGATAACAAAAGACAGACGTAATAAAAATAAGCATAATTAACATTTGAGAGGTTTGTTTCTTTTTTGTTTACTGGGGGTCTTTAAGGTGAACTGTTCATGGCTAATGTTTGTTAATGATGTTCTTAGGAGTTGAATCTTGTCTCATGAGCCATGTGGATTTCACTGCATTTTCATATATATTTTTCATCTCCCTGTGGTGATGAATGGGGTATATCTGTCATTGAAAAACTCATGCATTCAGAGAAAGTTTAATAAGTAAAGCAAAAGATATGTGTACGAGCAATGTAAAATAAGGAAATAATTCTCGACTTCCCAGGCAAGTAATCAACAATCTCCATGAAAGCAGGGCTCCATCATATGTAATGGCTACTTATGACGGCAAAGTCCATTATCCCAAACGTTCTCCCCCCTTCTTTAAGACACTTGTTCACTATCTTCAATCATTAATAATGATGAAGCTCACCTCTTTCAATTCTCTCTTCTAAAAGAGATGTTCTAGATTGGTTTTTTTCCTCACTAAAGTCTTTCAATATCGTGTAAATGCCTTAATGTGTTTATCAAAATTACTGTCATCAGTCTCCAGTACTGAAGGAATATTTTCAAAAGTTTAGGTTTGTATTATAATATAATCAAGANTTCTCTCTTCTAAAAGAGATGTTCTAGATTGTTCTTTTTCCTCACTAAAGTCTTTCAACATCGTGTAAATGCCTTAATGTCTTTATCAAAATTACTGTCATCAGTCTCCACTACTGAAGGAATATTTTCAAAAGTTTAGGTTTGTATTATAATATAATCAAGAAAGCCTAAGTAATTTTGAGATTTCCCATCTGATCCTATTGTGGTTTTGGTTTTGACTTGCTGTATTTGAATTATATATTTGCCTGCATGCATTCTCCACCAATTTATTGTGCTGTGAGTTATGCATTTTATGAAGACAAAAGAAAGACACCTCATACTTAAAGCCAAGACTTAATGATCAATCTAATTTTAATCTCAACTGTTTAATTATCTTTAATCTAGATCTAATTATTAAAGCAAATAAAATTGAAAAAAATAAATCAAATTGCAAATCCAAAATCAGACAAAGCCAGACAAAAAATGCATCTGATGAATGATTTGATTAGAATTTCTGTTCTTAGATTTCGTGCATCTACTCCCTCCTTCTGCTGTTGTTATCCTCACCCACTGCCTATATTATTCCTAAACCTGATGCCCTCAGGGCGTGAGGGCGTGTTACATTGAGATGTCAGCTTTATGAGCCCTTTCCCATGAGAATGTGGTATTATGGGGAAGTGCTTCTTGTCCCTAGATTCTCTAATGGAGTTATTTCCATGCCTTTTGTAACACTGTCTATAACTTGATATTTCTCCATTGCTCCACAATTCCTCATTGTATCTTTATTTACTAAACATGTTGGGGTTTATTTTTTTTTGGATACTTGTTCTTTGGATGCTTGTTCACTGTTACTGCTGAAAAAAAAGAGCTTAGCCCAGCTTCCAAGGTTACATTTCTTTTATAACAAATCAAAGGCTATCAGTGGTTTGTTTATAGTTCTGGAACCTCTGGTATCATGCCTACAGCTTCAAAGCATTTGCTGTCATCACAAATTTGCATTTCTGTAAATTAATTGCTTTTTAATTTTAGGGCTGCAGAGCATTTATTTTACACATAGTAAGTGGCTTTTGTATGGTAGTTGTATTAATATTTCACCATATTAAAAACACTGCTAAATGGAACTTCACAAAACAAAGTTGTACTATAGTTCGGTAAGAGTCATGAGGTTTAGGCAATCGGTGCTAGACCCAAATGAGCTGAAACAAAGTTCCAACCAAGACCAAAGTAGGACCAGACATGGAACACATAGCAAGGCTCAATCCAGAGGTCTCACAGAGTTATCATGGATTGTGGCCTGTCGCATGGACAATATCATATTTACTGAGTTAGTCACAGCTCCCTGTGTCCAGGCTTGTATTTCTATCCATTTTTCTTGTGTCAGCAGTTAGTGTCAAAAAGCAGAAGATGCTTTCGGGATGTTCACTATGATTTGACTTCTTCTAGTCACCTTGATGTTTTTAAACATCCTGATTGAAGATCAGCTTTTAGATGCCTTTAAGGATTTCTTGTTAATATGAGATTTTTTTAGCTCACATTTTCCATCCAGGGGGACCTCGACAGGTGTGAGAGGTAGGCCTGTGCAAACCTCATGAAGTTCAATATGGCAAGTGTACAAGATGCTGCACATGGGTCACAGCAATCCCAAGCACAAACACTGGATGATCAGAGTATGGATTGAGAATAGCTCTGAGGAGAAAGAGGTGGTATTTAACAAGAAGTTCAATATGATCTGGCAAAGTGCATTTTCAGCCCAGAAAGCCAACTAAACCCTGAAATGCATCAAGAGAAAGGTTGCCATGGGGACAAGGGACATGTTTCTCCTCTCTGCTTCATTTTGTGAGTCCCTCCTGGAGTGCTGCATACAGGTCTGGGGTTCCCAACAGAGGAAGAACCTGTACCTGTTGGAGCAAATCCACAGGAGGGACACAAGAATGATCAGAGGGCCGGAACACCTCTCCTATGAAGACAGAGCTGGGCTTATTCAGCCTGGAGAAGACTCTGAGGAGACTTATTGCAGCCTTCCAAGTCCTACAAGAGAGATGGATAGGGACTTTTTTCAAGTGCACGTAGTGAGGACAAGAGGTAATGGTTTAAACTGAGAGAGGGTAGGTTTAGGCTAAATGTCAAGAAAAAGTTCATTGTTGTAAGAGTGGTGAGACAGAGCAACTAGGTGCCCAGAGTTGCTGCGGATTTTCCATCCCTGGAAGTGTTCAAGGCCAGGTTAGAAGGAGCTCTGAGCAACCTGGTCTAGTGGGAGGTGTCCCTGCCTGTGGCAGGATCATTAGAATTACCTGATCTTTAAAGTCCCATTCAACAGAAGCTGTTGTATGTTCTGAGCTTTTATGATTATGTCAGTCTCTAGCTCTGAAAGGTGCAGATTATCTTAAACTACAAGTTAGAAATCACTCTGTCACAACCCAGAAGCATGTGTGATGTTCATTATAAATAACTGACAGGCTGAACAAAAACATCAAACCATGTGACTAGCTTTATTGTAAAATTACCTTAACTCCAGCAACTAGCTTTCTATTTAGTTTCAAAAGTGCTGGCTAACAAGCTCTAAACTTTAATAATAAACTTTACCAAGCTCCTAACTCTCATAATAAACTTCAGATATGAAGTAAGGAGTAGAATATGACTGCCACTCTTGCTGGGATAAAACAAGAGAGAAGAGAATAAGAAAAAGAAAAGGAGAGAAAGAGGAGGAAAAAGACCATTTCTTAGATCCCATGTCCTTCTTGCTGCCATGGATAGTCTGGATCTGGAGTCAATGAAAGAAAAAGGGGGGGGGGACGGACAAACCAGTTTACAGTTTTCCTTGTTTACCTGGTATATGCCTCTCATGTAAAATGGATTTTTCGTACCGTTTGTGCCATATTGTTCACACCTGCACAGTTAGCGCTTTAGAGCCCTCCAAGAAATTAGCTGGGGGAAACTGGGAATCTGTGGTAGTCCTGAAGCCCCTCTTATCAAGGTACCTGGGACTCAATCCTTCCCTTGGTGTGGGTGAACTGAGTATGAGTCTCAAGGCAAACTTGAGACCCTAGCACCAAAACAGAATTTAGCTCAGAACAGCACTGCTTCACCTCCGTGGGACCCACTCTTCCAATCAGAACTCTTCTGTTGCAACAGTCAGAAGCTTCAGACAAATAATGCTGACTTGCTTTTGCCTGGTCCTTCACACTGCCTTCTCTTGAAGTCCATGCTATGTCTCACCTCTTTCTATTTGTAGAAGGGACTGAAGTCTACCCTTAGTTTTAACTGTAACTTCTCACCATATTGTTGTTTTCATTAACTTTTGTGTTGGTTTCTATGCTGCTTTCTGTGTTTAGTTTTTTTCAGCTTTAGTTTTTATGCAGCAGTGCCAAGAATTTGTAAATGCTGATACAAGCTGCTAAGCATGCCTTTGCAATTTTGGTAGATGACCTGATTTTAAAATTGATGCAAATATAATTAGTTTGTGCTGGATTTATTGTTGTCAGTGTTTTTTATTTTATTTTGCCATCTGGCAGGCTCTGTGTTTCTTTTAAAAGGAACAGGATATTTGAAAACTAGGTCAGAAACATTGAGAACTATTCTGTGAATGATTGCTCATTGTTTAGATATTGATTCCTCTCAGAGGCTATTATTGGTCACAATGTGGAGGATGAAAAGGTGAAAGAACTGGTGTTTGCTCCTTTCTTATACCCTGATGGAACATCTTTCTGTAGAAGTGACATTTCAGGAATCTGGTCCACAAATAAGAACAGATCAAATTCCACCAAAGTCTGCCTCTAGCAGTGGCCAGCAGCAAATGCCTAGGGAAGGAGTAGAATGACAGAGCAAACTCAGAGTAAGACTACAGAGAAATATTTTTCACATAAAAGAGCTTTTGTTGGTATTTACAAGGGACTGTAGAAGCACAGGATAAATAGAGATACTTCAATCAGTAATCATACTCCAGGAAATGGACTAGGTGAACTTCTGGTGAAACAAAACCCCAGCAGATTTTATAATCAATAATCAACAAATATAAATTCCTCTCTAGAAATATAATAAGTAGTAGACATGATAAAGGAAGCATTAGGAGTACTGTTACAGAAAAGAAGGAACAAATTGCTATTGCTGGACAAATAGAGCATCCAGAAATAAAAGCAGGTTTTTGCCATTATCTTGAATATTACCATACACAGTGTTTCACGAAGTAAAGTATGTCTTGATATTACCTCTTATTTTTAAACAAATCTTTTGAGTAACCATTTGGCTATTCCACTGTCACCAGAAATCAATACAACTGCTTGCAGAAGAAATCTTTTTTCCACATGCCATTCTTGCCATGGAAATTCTCACACAGTCTGAAAAGGTAATTGACTGAAGTATTACATGACTATGTCCAAATAATAGGAAGAAGACACAAACTCAGTAGCTGCATCTTAGCTTGTGTTTGGAGACATTGAAGAATACCCCAAGGGCTTATTTACAGCAATCCATAGTTACATCAAATGTGTTTCTTAATCCCAGCAAGTAAATGTCATGAATGAAAATAAAGGGTAATTTGCTGATCATAAATTGCAATGTTTTTGTATGCCTCTAACCACAAAAGATCTTACATTAAAAATGAAAATGAGAAGACAAATCTTCAGTGGAATGACCAGTGGTTGATAGATCTGTCTATGTTTAAGTCTTAGTAGTCAGCAGTTGAAGACTTCTGCTGTTTCTAAAATTTAATTTATTTTCCCATCAATTGACTGCTCAAGAACTGTAAAATCCCAGTCCTTTGGACCAAGAAATATTGTATCTATTTACTTCCCTGATCATGTACTGCCTATGCTAATTTTTCCCCTATAAACTGGGTGATAGGTTGAGACTAATTGCAGGAAGCAAAAGGCCCAAGTAGCAGACAACTTCATGAGGACAGTGACAACTGTAAGGCTGGTTGAATTCATGGAGGAAGCTGCTTAACTTGTTTGCAGTTTAGCAAAACAATTCTAGTGGCAACAACGTATTTTAAAGCAAGAAATTCAATTTACCAGAAAAAGTCCCATACTAACGATTATTTGTTTCTAACATCACCAATGCTGCCATAGACACGCATCAGGACTGCTGAACATGCTTTTAAAGCCCCTGTGAGGTTATTGTAAAAGGATAAGGAAATCCGTTTTGTGTTTTATCTTGTCTGCAAAGAGCTGCATGCAAATAGTTAACATCGATCTTCTGGCATGCAAAAAAATAGTAAATACTTAGGAGAACACACAACATGAGTAAACAAGGGTGGCATATATGTAAGTGTGATTCATCTCATCTTAAAACAGATCTGTAAAATAATTTGGACTAATTCAGTTTAAGAAGTCCCTCCTTTTTCTATTAATTATAAAAGAAGTCAGGCCAAACAGATCAGAGCAAATACCTGTACAATAACTAATGTTAGGTAACATGGATGTCTCTTCAAGTATCTGAAATCATGAAAGTGGTTCAAAATATAATTCTAAAGCCACAGGGAAGCAGAAAATAAACTTGCACTCAGGCAAGCATTTTACTGTTCTGTACTCCTCTTTCTCACTAAGGGAGCCAGTCATAAGTATTAGTATTATTACTATTATTCAGTTGTGAATTAATGACACTCCTCATACAGGTAGGAATATCAGAAAGATTTTAAAAGTATCTTTCAACAGTCCTTCCTCTAATTAAAACACTTATGTAATGTATTCTTATAATGATATAGTTGTCGCTAAAAACTTACATATACTTCTCAAAGCATCACAAAAACCCCCAACATAAACTCAAACAGAGAAACAAACAAAATAAATTTATAAGCACAGAATGAAACTTTTTTTTAGTATGAAAATTAACACACTAACCAGACAGATTTTTGTTATGATTCTTAATTAAGATATGTTTTAGACATTCTACAATCCTGATGTCAAGTTTTTCTCATGGTTCCTGGTTTCTGGGTTATTACAGGAAAGACGGAGAGTAATATCTTGCAATTAGTCTTTTTGAAGAAAAAAAATGGACATTCAAAAACGTTCTGTGTTCTTCATCTTAAGTGAAGATATAGCCTTGCTAATCTGATTGAGGTGCAAGAGCTGTGTAAAGAGATGGGGATTCAGGCATTTTTCTGGAGTCTATTTCTTCTAGTGATTAACTTTAGACAACTTTTTGACCATTTCAGGCTGTAAAACTTCCTCCAGCACCAGAAGTGGTAAACATTAGGTTTGCATTCTGCTTTGAGGGATAGGCATCAAAACATCAGTACCATTTTTGTAGGATCCCATCTGTTGTTGGTATGGCATGTAGAAATAACTCTACCCAGTTTTTCCAGTTTAAAAGATAAATGACTGCAGCTTGTACGCAGATAACAAGCAGCACATCTGAAACATATCCAGAAGAGTTTGGGGCCCATCTTCAAAAAGCACTGCAGGAATATCCTGAGTGCTTTTAGTATCTAACAATAAATTGCCCTACAAAGGAGCATATATGTGTGTCTTACACAGGCAATTTAAAATTTTATATGTGTGTTAAAAGAGGGAACTTTCTTCTGGGGTTGAAAAAAGATATATTAGGTCTTTGAATTTGAAATAATGTGATCTTCACTGTTATTGCAGTGGAGTTTTAGGGTGGAGGGGGTTCATGGATTTTTGGGGGGAGCATGGAGGTGGGTTGTTGTTTCTGTTTATCTCCAGGTTCTTTTAGCATTTGGTTTTCAGGCAAATTTACTCAGTCATAAGTACAAGCAAAAAGTGTTTTTAAAGATATAATAGTTATTACCTACAAATCACTGAGTATCCAAGGAAAAAGGGTTGTAAAAAAATAGCAGTTTTATTACAATATCGCTCATACCATTCCTCCCTTTTAAAAGAAGGAAAAAGAAATATTAAGACATGTTTTAGAATATGTGAAAACCTCATAGTGACATAATATACAGAAATTTAGGCTAGTCTTGAAGAGAGATAATCTTCACCTGGAGAGCATCACATCAGTTCCAAGAATTATGGTCACCATATGCCTAAGTAATTATATAATATGAAACTAATGAAAAAGTAAAAGTACAAAGGAAATAAAATCTCTGAACCAGAAAATATTCATCTTAACAGCGAGGCAGCTTCACCATATGATTTGAATAAGTATTATGGCAAAATGTATTGAACTGAAAAGGGGTGTGTGAGGGTGTGGTCCTATGAAATAAATTGTATATTAGAAAATACAGTCTCGGAGCACCACAGAAATTCAAACTTGTTGATACAGATGCTTCATCAGTAAGAATTTGCATGATGATAATATATATAAAGATTGTTATTAGATGATACCTTCTACATGGGTAGCAGAAACAACTCCATAAATGTTAGATGCAAGTATTTAAAATTGACTCCACCTGAAATCAATAGGAAGATTTTTTTTTTTTTTCAGAAGAATGTTTTCAGATACATAAGAATTTGGAAATGGAACTGCATTGAATAGAAAGAGAATCTGAAAGTTTTTTAAGTATCTTTGATACAGGCAAAGAGTGTAGTGCAGATGAAAAGCAGCTTCCCAGGTCATAAAAAGTCTTATAAATTTGACAAGATTCAACAAAATATTTTTGCCCTCCTGCATATTCAGTGTAAAAACCCTGCATAGCATCACATCTCTTAACAAAAATGCAGGAATTAGCTCTATCCTACCATATTGTTTAGTTTTATTTGAAGTGTTAAAAATTAAAAATATTGCTTTACATTTAGACAAACCCCATAAAGAGGATGCTAGAATTTATTTTATGTTTTTAAATATAGCCCACTCAACAGTAAATAATTTCTCATGAACATCCGAAGGTTTAGTTTGCAACTAAATAATCCCTTCTAAATTTTATCAGTTTTAAAATCCATCTAATTTATTAAGTAATCACAATGTAGACAACAATAACTTGGAGTCTCAGAAGTATAGGGTTTTAAAATTTATTTTGGGGAGTTGTTTTGTGAAGACTCTTTACTTTCTGGTTTTAATTCTCCTTTGATGGTTTGAACATTGTGGTACTACCAACAATAGTTTCAACTCAAAAACTAAACTGTAATTCTACATGAAATATTATTAATTTTATATTCTATAAGCAGTGATTTTGTCTATAAGTCATTACAATGGAGTAAATGGAGAAGGGAAAAAAAAATACCATTAGACTCCTGACACCTTTTAATTCACTATAAGAGGAATGGATAATAAGTAGTCTTTGCTCACACACTTCAAAAAACCCCAAAATAGTCTGAGCTGAAAGGTAGGGTACTTGTCTTTAAAATACAAAAATACGTTCGCTGCTGCCTTTAAGTTGGCTGAGACTTTCAAGGATAATATAAAGTTAGAGAACATTATTTTAGACAGCCCGTTTCTGTGCTTCACTTCATCCATATGTAATAGATACATGAGAAACTCAGACAGCCACTCCTGAGATAGGTCACCCAGACAAAATCCCAGAATTGAGAGGAACAAAATCATGAGTAGTCTAAAATGCTGGGATTATGAGCTCCTGTGTTTTGCCCTCACTTGCTGTATGGCTTTCAGGTATAAACCAGCAATTCTTAGTGTGATTCTGTTGTGACAGAGTGTGAATATTGCAACATCATCTTAATCTGAGCCTATAGGCACCCGGTGAGATATATATATGTGTGTGTGTGTGCATATATATATATGTGTGTGTGTATATATATATATATATATATATAAAAGCAATTTCGGGTTAAAACCTTTCTTGCCTAAATCTGAAATTGTACAGTCAAAATTTTCATCAGTCTAGTCATTCAAAATTATTAAAAATTACAATTTTTTGCTATATTTATTTTGTTTCAAGTTTGTCATTACAACTGAAGTCAGTAGGGATGACACAACTAAGAAAGCTGAGGATAAAATATTGAGAATGCCACCTGGGGATCACAAGAGAACAAATCATTTTCTCCAAGCAAGAAGTCTGGCCATTAAACAAGTCTGGTAGCGTTTTGTGCTTTTTCGCTTGATGATAAAAATACATTATATGTTTCAGTAACAGACATTGTGCCCCTTCATCCAAATAAACCTTTCTGCAGTGAGAACAATCACACTTCTAAAATTTACAGAGAGATTCAAAAGCAAGGATTGAGGAAAATAGGTTGACCTCATATTTAGATTTCATTGCATTTAATTACTATAATGGTAAACTAAATAGTACAGAGGAAGGTTTCTGATCCTGACTTGTTTTACCATTTTAGACGTACCTAAAAAGTTGTGGAAATAAAGACATCTTTGCAAAATCAGCTTGACAATAAAACAGAAAACCCTGTAGATTTCTATGAGTCTAATAACTGTTTCCTCAGACAGCCCGTGAGTAAGAGTAGGTGATCACATACATTAATTTTGCTTCCTTTTAAAGAATCACGAGACTAGATTCTAAGGCAGAATTCATGAAAAAAATCAGTAGGTATTCAGTCATCTATAAATCAATGGCATTTTGTAAAAAGATAGATACAGGAGAAAGAGGAAGTGGGAAAAATAAGTGTCTTAAAGTAGTTTGACATGAATGACAGAAGATGTTCAAATTCTGTTGGCCTCTTCTCCCAGGCAAGTATCAACAGGAGGAGAGGAAATGGGCTCAAGATGCATCAGGGGAGGCTGGACACAATGAGGAATTTCTTCATTGAAAATGTGGTTAAGCATTGAAATGGGCTGCGCAGGGAAGTGTTCAAGAAATGACTGGAAGTGAAAATTAGTGCTATGGTATCAAGGTGGCATGGTGTTTTTTGGTCAAGGGCTGGACAGTGATCTTGGATGGTTTTCCCAATCTTAATGGTTCTATGACTATGATTTGAAGGGATCTCCTGCATTTAAGGAGAAGAAGCTGTGACTCATGTAGAATACCCAAGGCTGTATGAAATGTTTACAGATGCTTATATTTAGAGAGCTGAATTTAGCTTCCAGCACTCATATATGTACTTATCATACTGTGCTTCCTACTCTTGAATGTAAGAGAAATGAAGAAAGAAAGAGACAACCATGATCTGACCTCTGCTAACCAGCATTACACTTTGGGACTCTGGAAAATAATTCTCCCCTCCAGGCAGAAACCTGCAGGACACTGACCTAGACCAGTGAAGTCCTACCAAACTTTTTCTTTTGGGCTGTGTCTAACTGGCATGTTAAATTTTCACTAAGCTTCTTCTTGTAAAGAAAATTTTGTTTGTCAGCTACATTGATACTAGTTTCTCATGTATTACAGGCCAGACTGATAAAGGAGCATGGTGTCACACTCTCTTTAAATTTTCTTCCGTGTTGCAATCTATTCTAGAAAAGAAATATCTTGATTGTTTAAATAGATAAGACTTTTAAAATGTGACATTTTTGTACAGCATGAATTTAAAGTTATATTGTCGTATGTTTTGAATAATATAATAAATTTTTTAATGGTTTTAATTATTGCAGAAAATATGTCATTGTAATACGACAAATTTCAGAAGGTTTCTTCTTTGTTAGGAAGGTTTCTTCTTTGTTCTCTGACATACAGAAGAAAATATATTTTATTTAAGAGCTCACACTTTTCTTTCCTATTTTCTTATCATCTTGCTCTCCTCCTTTAAAGTGAGCAGAGTTGCTGACAGTTGACTTTGATGATAAAGTAGCTCTGTTTGTCAGCCAATAGAGGGAACACTCAAACCTGGCCCTCCTGCAAGATAACAGGATGAAGGGTTCCTGTTCCTGACACTTGGACAATCAAGGTTTTCTTTCTAGTGCATTGTTACAGTAAACTATTATGGGTGACCTACTTTCTTTATCCTCTCCAATAATGCAGAAGAATATCAGATCCAACTAAGTTGCCAACGTGGTCTGTAATTTCCAGTTTAGAAAGTAGCTGTATCCAAAAGGAAAGGTAGTGTATAGGATTACCCTCTCAAGCTGCATTATGCTAGAAGGCCAAGGTTAAATAAAACTTTGTAAAAGACTTGAAATCTGACAGCTGATTTCCAGTATAAGGTAAAATTTTAAAGTTTTACGTGAATTCTTAATCTTAAAAATTAAGTTCAAGTGGCATAGTTTAGACTTCATTAAATAGACCTCTATAAGCTTAGCTAACA
>WBND01000072.1:1551414-1584396 GCA_013398595.1 Tychaedon coryphoeus
AATGTAGGCATGTATGACCTCTGTACTATCAGCTATTGCTTGCAGACAGGGATGAATGGAGGAAGGGTTCATGCTTTAGTAAAGGTGACTTTAGTGAAGATAAAATGTATTTGTCTGTATCAACTTCAGAATGGAATCCCCATATGTTTCACAGAGAGGAAAATTCCATTTTATAGGTAGATGTATATATAAGATACATAGATGTATAATGCATGGAATGATTGATGGACCAATATATCTGAAGTTGCCAGGAGGATGAAGGGAATTTCTGTTATGCATTGTAGAAAGCAAAATGTAGCCTAACCAAGAGATTTGCCTGAGGACTTCCCTGAAGCAAAAGACTTGGATGCCCCTATCCAAGCCTCAAGAGCAGAGAAGTGCTTTGGGATTTAGAAAGGATGGAAGTTACTGATTGTGCTTTGTGTGAGTTCAGTATTGAATTCTGGTGTGGAACTTCAGGTCCTGCACTCCTTAATCAATAAAGACAAATAGACTTCTCCACGGGGAATTCAAACTACCAGTTTAAATCCAGACAAAATTACACTATTACAGTAGGCCTTCTCTAAATAGAAGGTGTGAGGATGCTCAAAACAGAGTGACTATTAATTTGCAATTCAAACCAATGAAAATATCTCCACAAGCAAGTTACTAGCATTTTTATCATGGAATCAGAAGACTTTTGACACTCCTACCCCCAGCATGTGACACTTATTTATCCTCATTCACTTTTTCTAACATAGCGCCATATTTTACCTTAGTTTACTATTTCTAAATAGATGTCATTAAATCTTAAGAGTGTCAGAAATATACAATACAGTGACCACTTCAAAGCTGAAGAAAACTGAACCTCATCTCTTTCCCTAATGGCAGATGAATTACTTTTCAGTCAGTAATTAAGGGAGGTGAAGAGAAATCAGCAGAGCTGAATCAAAACAATCTTGAATTTTGCTAAGAGTTTATTTTTGGCAAATGTTACAAATACTGTGAGGCTTAGGACTATCTATCATCAGACTCTCCCATTTCCTGGGTAATGTTATACGTAGTGCAAGAGGATAAGATATGTACATATGTAACAGAAGACGACTGCTTTTCAATTTGGAAAAGTGTTAGTTGTCTACGAACACACTACTGTCTATTGCTGGATTACTTGTCTATTGAAACACAGAGATTTTAGACATTTATTTCAGGATTTTCCTCCAAAACCTAGAATCCTAAAATGTAGTTAATCTGTACTTCATTAGTCATATTAGTACCTGTATATCTAAAGACGAATTTAAAATTGATTAAAACAGTTTTAAAATTTAGTAAATATATGTGTTTATGCTTCTTCAGATCAAGAACATAAGGTTCAGCTACATTCTGGAAAAGAAATAAATAGATTTCTCTATGAGGACAAGTGGGTGCTGAAAGTGCAGAACTCATCATGTCCTGTCATCCCCTCACAGACACAGAAAAGAGAAGAGGGTATATAAACAGTGGCTTCTAAATGAAATCTATAAAATAATTAGGTAATGATGATGCAGAAATAAAAAAGTCTGTCAATAAAGCTCCAAAAGAAGAGAGGCAATAAAAAATGGAATTTGCCTTTACATAAATGTATGTTAGAAATTTTAACATTCATAGCTCATCAGAAATAAATTTGTTTTGATTTTGTTGTTCATACTCATAGGTTACTTTGGATTTAGGTTTAATAGAGGAAAGAATTTTCAGAGGTGAGATTGGCAATGAAAATGTTATGCTGAATAACATTAGGTTGAATAATGGGTGGCCTGAGAAAGGGAAAAAAAACCAAAAAAATCAAAAAGCTGGTTTTCACAAAAGTATTCCTACAGAAAGTACAACAGTTGCACAATTGAAATAATATCCTAGTAAGTGTGGTGTTCTTCCTACTTCTTGATTAAATGCTTTCCTAATCTGCAATCTTCTGATAGAAGCTTGCATATTAATTGCTTTAGAACATTAAAAACTGATGATTAGGTTTTAAACGCTATATGTGCACAAGCGTTTGGGTATTTTCAGACTTTTTTTTTTGTCCCTGCTCAAATTACTTTACATTCTTCTGCCTGTAGTTTTCTCTCGGGATGAAAAATGAGGGAGTCTAGAACTCAAGTTAGAATATATGTTCTTCTTCTGATCAGTGATGAGAATTTTTTGACTAGAGAATAGGATCTCAAATAGAGGAAAAACAGAAAAACTCATTCCTGGAGATAATATGCATTCGATTTTACTTAGTCCTTTTCTTTTCTACTGGAAGACTGGCCACAGGAAAGGATTCTCCTTGATATTTGGGAAATAAGACTAATTGTATAAATAATAGTAGTTAGAGCACAAGTTTCCTTTAACAACTAAAAGGCACTAAGATATGGGATTGATATGAAATGTCTGTAATTATCTTTCTATTTACCCATAAAGCACAAACCACTTCAATATAGATACATTTTTTTGACAAATCCATAAAGGTCCTTGAATTCTTTATTCTCCAAAAAAATAATTTCTATTTAATGGTGAGACTGGGAAAAAATATAGGCATTGTTTCACAAAATGATAGATGATTCATTATAACAGAACAGAAAATATTTTAAAATTTTGGTAATAATTTTCATTAGATGTTCATTGTACACAATGCATATTTAAAATAAGGCCAATAAAGGTTATTTCAAAACCAATACTTTCCATAATAAATATTTCTTGACATTACTGATGCGTAACAAATAAGTTGTGACAGTTTGCAAATCAGTCAACATGGCCATCAACATTTTGATCTGTCACAAAAATGTATGTATCAACACCATCCCTTCATCTTGACACCTTCTTTTCTACTTGCCTGTGCGGGGGGGAAAAAAAAAAATTGTGTAGCTATGAGGTATTTTGTCAGTATCAGCACACAGCAATAATGAATAACACCAGAATAAACTTTTAGACAAATAAGAAGCAAATTTTAGCTGACACTGAATCACCTTTCAGGTCCCAGATACTCCCTCGAAGGGCACTGACTCTTATTTGGCTACTGCTGAATAATCACAATGAGACAATGAGAAAATATAAATCATACCAATGTAAACCAGCCTGATACATGAGGCCATATTAACGTTTCCAACTAACAGATTTTAGAAAAAGCATCATACTTGCAGAACATTAAAGGCATTTCAATCAGCTGTTGCATGTACGTTAGACCAGCTCTTTGTGTGATCATGACAGCATATTTTAGATAGGATTGCTATTTCACTGCATACATGGTTTAAATTCTCCATTTTAATGTACATTTTGTAGAAGTAGCCTTGGTTCTTCAGACAACTCTCAGTTCTCCAGTATTACTTACTGAAAACTTCATTTTGAGGAACCTTTTCACTTTTTTTCTTTCTTTTCTTTTTGTCTGTCCTGACAACCCAGCAGTCTGTGCAGCAGACACTACATAAGGAGTTGGCCTTTGTTTATAATTCAGTGGGATTACAGTTGATGAATTTCATTTGTGGAGTTCCACATAGCACATTTTGGGCCAACTGTGTTTATCTTACTATAGTTTTTCACGTGCTTTTCCTAAACATGACATTCCACTGTATTCTGAAGGATGTATATGTACAAGGATGAGTAAAGTCAGTCAGACTCTTTTGAGACAGTATATTTTAGACAAAAATATAGTTTGGACAAAAAAAAAATTATATACATATATATACTGTTGATGTAAGAGAAGACTGCTCTCAGACTTTCTGCAATGCACATGTTTCAAGTAGTAAAAAATATTATTGCCATATGCGACTTACGTGTAATTGATTTTCTTTTGGGACTTCTTGGATACAATACACACAAGAATTTTATTCAGACCAGGGGGGAATTTCTTAAATTAAATCTCATATTTGAGCCCAGTTACTGTTTTTTGTTTCACGTCACTGTGTGCACAAACTGCTTTATTTCCTCTATTACTGAAATGGGAGATAAAGTTAGATGGGCACCTGATGAACCCCAGCTGCAAAAGGCCAGTCAGTCAATGAGGCAAGGCTGTAGATTGTCCAAAGTAAAGTAAATACCGGACCTCCAACACCAAATGTTTTGGATTTTAGATCTACTAATTCCGAGCCATGCTACTTGCACTTACAGTCTTTTTTCCCTTAGATAGGAGGAAATTTTGTTGTTGACGGTTCGAGCAAGATGGAGAAGCACACTTGAAAGGATGCATTCCAAAGGAAGGACACTCCTGAAGGACTATATCCACAGGTGACCAATTCTGAGTCGGGGTGACCTCTGAGGGACTGAGGCCCACGGGCAGCACATGCCAAGGCAGAGACACTAATGAACAAAAAGCAGCAGTAAGAAAACCCTAAAGCACATGACCCCACACCCCAGTTCCAATGCTGCCCATCACCTCCTTGGAAAAAAATGGAACAAAATGAGAGTTACCTGGAGTTAAAACAGGGAAAGTTGAGAATATGAACCAGAATAAGTGTTTGTCTGAAGTTGAATGTTGAGAAGGGAGAGGAAAGCTGTTTAATTAGGTATTTGTTTTGTTGCAACATGAGGTTTTCCTCCCCTGCCCAGTACTGAAATCAATAATCAGAAATAATTGCTAATTGGACATAAATTTTATTAAGAAAAAATTCCCCGAGTCAAGACTGTTTTCATTGCAACAGTAATTCAGCTAGGGGTGCTTATCTTTAAATGATTTGTCTGTAATGTATGATTGAATGCAGAAATATTTTTGTAATGTGGTTTGCTTCTTGCTGTTATTGTATGCAGCTGCATTTTTGTTACAACACAACATGGGCATAGAACTGGGAGCTTTAAGAGGGAAAATATATTCTATGTTCCCAAAATATACAATATATGAAGGTTATATATTGCATATACAATTTTACCCTTAATTCTAGAATGTTGTTAGGATTCCAAATGGTATCTTTTATTTTATCTTTCAGATTTATTTTCTTGAGCTGGTTCCCTTCTCTAATTTCTATTTTTAACACAAAAATAAATCACACATTAGACATAGGCAAACCAAGGTAGTATCTCTATATAGATGTTAGCCAAATTTTTGTTTAGTAAGATACAGAAACTCAGAGCTGTGGATCCTTTTGGAGAAATGCTGCATCTACTTTCTTCTACATTTGTAGCACATATCAAAGTATAGTTTCATATGAAGAGAAGATATTTTAAAACCCTTGGTCTTCTTGTTGGTCTTTTTTTTTTTCCACACCAAGCAACTCTTTTTGCAAACCACAAAAGCCAGGGCATGACTGCATTTGGGTTTCTTTTTTCTTAAATGCTCATTAGTGACAGAATGAAGTATAATTCTTTACTACACCATATGATATTTATAAATGAGAGAAGAGATATTTTTCCATCTGCTTGACACATTTTAAGAACATTTTTTGCCCCCAAAAAATATGTTCCAATTCATTGCTTTGGATTTTATTCTTTGTTTGTTTGTTTTTTTATGGTGTTTTCTTACAAAATTGCTTTTATTTGTATAATGTTTATCACATTTCAAATAACCTAGGCACAATGCTGTATAAATTAGTAAGCCTCAGAGGCAGCAGCAGTGGCTGGGGTAAGTCCAGGGGAGAAAATTGGATCGAGCTGTACAGGAAAGCCCAAGCTCAGGGACACCAGAGCAGCAGCCCTGAACCTCATCAGGACCCAGAAGCATCAGCAGCTGATCAGAAGCAGAGTTTGGAGAATGAACAGGGTCATGGCATGTCAGAGAGGGTGTGGCATGTCAGGGTGTGACACAGCAGTGAGGGCATGGCACAGCAGTTTGGAGGGCAGTTTGCATGTAGGAAGGGTTCCTCTCTGACTGTCCAGGAGGAACCAGTAGATAAACAGACTCAGTGTCTGGTGTAGAAGAGCACAGAAAGATCCTTTCAGCCCCTGTTTCATTAGTACATTACTGTAACTCAGTCTGTGTAACCAAGTTCTCTGTCTTGTTGAGCAATGGGCCACACATTTTCCCTAGTCTTGCTTTTGTCACCTGAGTAATGATAGAAGCTTTTGTTCTTACTTCTGTAACTGCTGAAGCAGAAGGTTATGCAAGTCTATCACCTATATTAGGGATAATTAACTCGAACTACCAAATAGATACAAGTAAACATCCCAAGGTTCCTATATTGGCTTACTTAGAACTTGCCCTCAAGTACGTCTACACCATTTTGCATTACCTGCTGTATTTCTCTTAACATACTGTGCCTTCTAGAGTTCTGTGAATAACTCAGAACTGACTTTTTAAAATATTTCTTACTGTCATTTTGTATTAGCATAAAAAGGAACAGTTTTCAGCCTTGTTTGACAGAACAGGAAGAGAGGATGAGAAGCAGTTTACCCAGATCATGAAAAGGTGAAAGAGCAGCTAATTCTGGAAACCATTTCCTGGCACATGGATAACATGAGCTATCTGCATGGTTTCAGCAAGGAGAAGCACGCTTGTGCAACTTGATAAACTTCTATGATGAAATGGCTGGCTGGGTAGTGGAGGGAAGAACAGTGGATGCTGTGTGCCTGGGGTTCAGTAGCCTTTGACACTCCCACAAGATCTTCACAGGCAAGCTGTTTATGTATGGGATGGATGGACAGACAGTGAGGTGCATTGAAGTTTAGTTAAATTGCTGGCCCAAAGAGACAATCATCTGGATCATGGGGCAAAGTGTGCCCTCAGCAAGTTTACAGATCCTTTTCAAAACTTAGGGTCTTATCAGGAGATATTGGATTGGATATAAAAAATACCCATTAAAGGCAATAAAATATTGCTTTAATAATTGGAAGAAAAACCAAACCAAACCAAAACAAAACATCAAGCAGCATTTATGACAGCTTATCCTTTTCTTTCCATTAACACTAATAACATAATTCCTTTTCTAAAATCAGAGTTTGTCAACCCTACCTCTTACCGAGTGACACTGCAGCAGACAGCCTTCAGGGGAGACAGTTAAGAGAGTTGTTTGGATGAATCTTCATCAAGAACTTAACCTTGGCACCCAGAGCAAATCTGAAGCCTGTCTTAAAAGGAAGTTACTTCTCAGAGATGCCCTGCCTCTGGGAGTCTGTTAGTGAAAGAGGAACATGGCCAGGTCAGGCTTTCATTTTATATGTTTTTCCAAGTGGCATCACAAAGCAGAACATATATCCTGGCTCAGACAGAACTTGAACAGCCACAAGCAAAATTCCACACAATAAAGTCTGGAAGAAAGCAGAGAATTTGGTTTGGGTTTTTTGTTTTTTCTTTTTGGTTTTTTTTTGTTTTGTTTTTTTTGTTTTGTTTTGTTTTTTGGGATTTTTTTGTTTGTTTTTTGTTTTATTGGTGTTTTTTTTTGTTTTGTTTTTTGTTTTGGTTTTTTTTGGGGGGGGATTGTTTTGTTTTGTTTTGTTTTGTTTTTTACTTAACAAAGTAAAGAAAAGAGCAAAAATGGTAAGAAGCTAAGCATGCTCAGAAATATAGGTGAGATCAGACATGACAGTTTTACATCTCCACATCTTTGCCCAATGATACTTTAAAAAAAATTAAATTGAATGTATGTTTAGATTTATCTACTGTAAATAGGAAAAAAAAAAAAAAGGAATGTGATATGTATTGCAAAACATGTGACATTTTAAAAGTCCCTTAAAGAATAGCCAAAAATATTATTGGAACCCTACTCTGAGAGAATTTGTTTGTACGTATGGCATTTAGGCCTACATTATATGAAAGACTTCCAAAGTGTAAGATTATGAATAGACTCTACTGTTGTGGTTACTCTGATCTGTAAAATTCAGTGGAGTGCCAGAAACTGCCAGCTGGAAAGAGGACAGGGGAATATCAACAGGCTGCATTCAGAAGGAATCCTGACGTGTTGATGTAATAGACAGATAATGAAATGATTTGCCTGCCTTAATATTCCATTTACAAAGAAGTCATTTAGCCTTTGAAGTGAAAGACTTTGGAGATCATATAAACATATCCTAGGTTGAAAACAGTCTCTCTAAGAGCATTATATTTGGCTTTGTAAACATTAATTCTAATATATTAGTAGCTAAGGCTGAGGACAGAGAGGTGATTCAAAACATCTAAAATGTTTTAATCAAGGGCATATCCTGCTTTGCCAACGTATGATCTTCTATGATGGAATTACTACACCAGTGGGCAAAGGAAAAGCTATGGATGTCATCTATCTGGGCTTCTGTAAAGCCTTTGACATGGTCTCTTACAACATCCTTCTCTGGATGTTGGAGAGAGATGGATATCGTGGATGGATTGTTAGATGGATAAGAAATTGGTTGGATGGTCACATCCAGAAGTTAATGGTCAATGGCTCAATGTTGATGTGAAGATCGCTGACCAGTGGTGTCCCTCAGGGGTCCATATGTGTCCAGTACTATTTAATACCTTTATCAGTCATGCAGGCAGTGGAATTGAGTGCACCCTCATCAAGTTTGCAGATGACAGCAAGCTGAGTGATGTGCTTGACACACCTGAAGGACAGGATCTTATCCTGAGGGACCTGGACAACAAGCTTGAGAAATGGTGTTATGTGAACCTATGTCTATGAGGTACAACAAGGACAAGTGAAAGGGGCTGCACTTGGGTCAGGGCAATCCCTGATATCAATACAGGCTGAACAGATACAGGACAGCTCTGATGACAAGGACTTGAGGTGCTGGTGGGTGAGAGTCTGGACATGACACAGTCACGTGCACTTACAGCCCAGAAAGCAAAAAGTGTCCTGGGCTGCATCCAGAGCAGAGTGGCCAGCAGGGCAAGGGAGGGGATTCTGCCCCTCTGCTCCAGTCTCGTGACACACCACCTGGAGTACTGCATCCAGCTCTGGAACCCTGAGCACAAGAAAGATGTGGACCCGTTGGACTGGTTCCAGAGAGGGCCACAAAGATGGTCCAAGGGGTGGAGCACCTCTACTATGAGGAAAGGCAAATTTATATTCAACCTGGACAAGAGAAAGCTGCAGAGCAATCTTATTGTGGTCTTTTACTACTTGTACGTGGCTGACGAGAAAACTTGGGACAAAATTTTTATAGGATATTTTCAATTTCACACCTTAATGTCTCGGAATGTAAAATAAATCATACTTTTCAGTCAGTTCTGGAAAAATCAGATTCTTCTGTCTAGACAGTGACAAGAATATTGTCATCACAATACTAGTGCAACAGAGTAACTCAAAAGTTCACAGACGTAGGAAGCAACCAGCAAGAATGTACAGCTTTCAAAAGGCACTAAAGAGACCTACCCCCTAAACAGTTACTTTATGCTAACCCCTCCGTAAATTAAAGTGTACTATCTCAAAATCTTCATATTTTGTTTAAACATTGAAGTTTCAGCTGATAATGCTTAGAAAAATTTACTTTTCTCTTTGTATTCTTCATCACTGCACTGAAGTAACTATGTTAAATATAGCAACAGAATTAACAGACAGTTAACAGATGGTGGAAACCACAATTTCCACCATGTCATAAAATTTGACAAAGGCCTTCATTATTGCTTCTTTACTCATCAGCTTAGTTTGCATTCATCTGAAGAATGCATGTTACATACAACGTATTTTTCATTGCATGATACTGTTACACAACTCCATTGTTTCTGGATTTTTTCGGGATGTCTTTAATACTAAAAACATGCTTGTGATCATTCTGCAACTGAAAAACCATTTAAGTAACTGGGTTTGTGTTTGTCTTCATAAAATCTAGAGAAGACTGTTTTCTAGAAGACTTTTTTATACATTTTGGTCCCACTGCAAGAATAATCTTGGGAAGCATCAGAACTTTGACAAAAATCCCATCTATACATGTAAGGTACAACAGGTGTAGTTATCAAATTTGTGTAGAATACAGTGCTGCATATACTAACAAGCTGATATACTATATATATGGAGATATATATATATATAGAGAGAGGAATGCAGAGATAGCTGTAGGCCTATATAACCTCTATCTTTGTCTTTCTCATATGTACCTATATATAAAATTGCATGGATATATATATATGCAAACAATAACATATGTTGTAAGGTGTTTTTCTGCAAATGGGAAGAAACACATCCCCATGACATTATTACTGCTTCAGAAATCATGCTGCACTGACAGTTTAATTACTAAGTGTGGGTACTAGAAGGTAAGTCCCTTGGGCTGTCTGCTGACCTTATGCCACTGAAAAAGCAAAACAGATGCTTAAAGCATAATACAACAACTAATGGGGGGGGGGAATATAAAAACACCAGAAAAAAACATGGAAAATATGACTGGATAACAGCATAACCTCCAGAAGAAATTGTTGCATTTTTAATATGTCTGGGAGTGGGTTAGCATTTGGGCTCTTCAGCACAAACAAAAATCATTACTCTTAGCTTCCTAGATCATGTTACTAGCCCTGACAAGAACATAAGATCGCTTTTCTCCAAGCAAGGATAAAGGCTATTGCCACAAGATTTTGGTATACTTGTTTAAATTGAAAAAGCTAAATTTCTATTTCTAATGTTGTCAGGGACTGCAAATATTTTGACTCAGTACTGTGGAAAGAAAATCAACAATTCACTGAATCAAATACACCTTCATTTTATTTTCATTAAAACTACTGTTTTCTCACTGTAAGAACGAATTAATTTTATATTTCAGTTCAGAAAACTAGGTATTTTTATGAAGGGGTTTTTTTTGCACTAGCTTTTCTGTCATTTGAAATCTTGTTACTATGTCGTTGTACTATTGATCAATGCTAATATACAACAACAAAAGCTGGTAAATTAAAATTGGGAGATACCTGCTTCCTTTTTTCTTTTCATATTCCCACAAAAAAGAACACAAGCATAGCTTTTTAAATTCTAAAGAATAACTAGAAATTCTGAATATCATACTTCTGTATATAAAATAAAGAAAAAGATAATATTTTTCTTCTCAATGTAAGTTATACTTTTCACTGTCACTTTTTTCCTTGTATGCCCATGAGCATACATTTTTATGCATTAGTGGAAACATAATGAATACAACGCACTTCCTTCCTATACAGAACTAGTTGACCTGGCCAAGGAGTTGTTCTGCTGCCCAGGCAGGTTGCTCGTAGAAATGTATCAAGAAAAATATCAGAAGAATGAAAACTTATGTAGATTTCAATCTAAACTCTTAAATATATATGTATATTAGATGAATTTATGGACTGGCAAAATATAAGTCTCTTTTATCCATTGGACTGTAATCTTGTTTATTTTGGAAGATCTTTCAGCCACATCTAAGTTACAACTTCAAGTTACAGCTTAGGGCTGACTGGCCTGTTGAAAAAGAAACCTGTTTAGTTATGCAATGTGAGGAAAAAAAAAAGTTTCCTACCTTCCCATTCCTTATTTTTTTCAGCTTAGTTTGCAATTCAATTTAGTAGCAATAAAAATATAACTGAAAATGATCTTTATAACAATCCAAGTACTTACGCGTAATCCAGACTTCCCTGCCCTTTCCTCTTTTTTGGAGAAAAATGCCAATTTTTTGAGAATTTTTTTGTTTCCTGGAATAGAAGACATCTGTCACCTGTAATCATGCCAAAGTACCTTAATAGCTATCTTGCTCAAATTACTCATTTCCAACATGACATGAAAAATCTGGTTGCTAACTGTGTGCAGAGCACTGTGCTTTTGTCAGGCCAGCATATCTGACATGCAGGTTGTTCTCATCAGTGCTCACATGCTCATGAGCCACTGAATGAAATCTCTTTACTTGTGGGAAATTCTCCCTTGTTGCACTAGGCTCATGACACAAAACAGAAAAAAAAATCTATGTGTTTAGCTATCAGTACTATTAGACTGATTTTAATTTGTTTTAATTTCCAAATAATACAAAACCCACGTTTACAGAACTTTAAAGCAGTAATCAAAGTATACTTCTTACATTTTGCAGTGTTAATCTACTTACAGCTGAATTTACTTTCCTGTTTTATGTTATAGTGGACATAGGAATATTGTCTAAATTTTAGGAAGGCTATTTCCGCATAAAAACTTCTGAAAAATAGATAAAGAAACAAACAAAGGCAGTATAAACTACAAAATATTCATATTTCAAAAAAAAAGTCATAATTTTTAAGAGAACAAATGTACTTTTGTGGCTTTGGAAGAAAAAAAAAGTAAAAAAGGGAAAATTTTATGTTGATACTTTTTGGACAGGAAAAAAAAAGTCTATCTTTGCGGCTGATAACTATTTAATATTTCCTGCCATGACAGAATCTAAAGATATCATACAAAATAGCAAAATATTATTAAAATGTTGTAGTATATGCATCTGGAGTTTAATCTGTAACAATAATTTTCCATGTACATGGGGTTTATTCAAAAATTCCTACAAGGAAACACTGTACCCCTTGATTTATCTAGCTTCCCACCACCACCATCCTGAGGTTATCTCTCTCCTTCTCTCTTGTGGAGTACATTGGGCTCTTTGGACTGAGTGCCTATTACTAGATTTCCTTTCCCCAAGAACTTGATTAATTTTATCTGTGATTAGGAACTCAGTAAATGATTGGGTTCATTCAGCCCATCTAAGATGTTGGGGAAAAAAATAAGGATCAATGAGATCCTTTGACCCAAGTGATCAGGCGCTAAGATGTGCTTACGCATCTAGAACATATAACGTATTTAAGAAATTTCTCAAAAATGATAGCTCTGTTCTGCCAAATGTTTATGCTTCTATATCAGAGATACAGGCAGATGTTACACCTTTTCACTCATGCAAGCTGTTCACCCAGGTTTGCTAGTGAGATTTAGAGAACATATTATTTTCATTTATTTCATGTTTACCCAGAGTAGGGGGAATAAATTATTAATCTAAGAAGCCCAGGTAATATGATTGCAAGGGAGCTGCATGTGTAGAGTAGCTTATTTTCAGCTGCAGGGGAAAGCTTTCTAGCTGTGGTGGTTTGCAACATTGAGCTACTAGCTATATATTGTAGAAATATGCTGAGCTGGAAGGTGGCTTCAGTAAGAGCAGGTTGAGGACAGTGATTATCATTCCAGGGATGCTCCAGTGACCATGTATGACCAGTTTTGGGGTCCCCAGGCCAGAGCAGTGCCAAAAAGTTAGAAAGTATCTGTAACACATTACTTAGAGAACCTGGGCACCAGATGTACCAGGAGAGGTTGAAGGAGATGACTTTGTTTAGACTGGAGATGATACAGGAAGGGAATTATAGTTGGCTTCCAGAAGTGTTAAAAGAAAAGTGAAGCCAGACTTTTCTTACAGGTATGCAGAATGGGAGGAGAAATAATGGATGCAGAAGAAATTCTAATTATATGCAAAAATAAGAAAAAATTGTTAGGCCCAGAATGATAGTAAGAATTTAATTCTTTGAAAATATTAATGGTTGAAGATCTTCAAGGCCTTGATTTTTATGTAATTCTGATCTTTGTCCCGTGTTAGGATCTGCAGAGGTCCTTTCCAGTTAAAAGTTCTGCATTTTCTGTAATGCCAACACTAGCATTTTTTATCTTAGGTTTCATTTCTTCAGTGTTTTCCTTTGAGCTGCCAAGAGTGATGACATAAATTTCTCTGTTCAATGTTGTTTAGTGCAACAAGACAAGCCTTAGACTTTGTGAAGAATACAATGTGTTATATCTGTTTGCTCCCATTCTATCCTATTATCGCGTAAAAACCTCATGACTGAGGTTCATGGGAATGCTGGAGAGAACATGAGATTGTGTCTGCCTTTGGCAGTGAATGAGCAAGCTCAGCAGTTTCCAGATTTTGTGGAAGGGTAGAAAGACCTGGAAACAAGAATATTCAAAGAACAGACTGCTTACAGCAAACCAATGTTTATGACAGCAGAGTTTATAGGAATTGAGGGAGTTACTGAGTTGACAAAAACTCTATGTGAATGTAATTCTCAATATGGAAGGACATAGTGTACATGGAAATTATTTTTTTAAGTTTCTTTTGTCTCTATTCTGTCTTATCTGATCATTTTGAGTGGTCCTTGTTTCAAAATATATACAGTATTCTAGTTAGCTTTCTGATAAAACATGGCCTTTTCAGCTCAGAAAGATCCTTTTGGTTTTCTTTGGGGAGCTCAATTTAAGGAGAATATTCAGGGAGGCCTATCTTCTGCCTTGTCTTAATCCTTAGCATTAGTGAAAAAAATTAAGACCAAAAGTAATCACACAGCTATCAAGACAATAGAAGGAATTTTGTGTCAGCTATTATAGAACTGACCATTTGAAAGCCCTTTATCCGAATCTGTTCTCCAAATAGTTTGCCCAAAACTCATTCCAACCTAGAATGGAAAGGATTCTGAAAAAGTAACTAAGAAAGGAAACTGATTGCTATTAACCACACAGGTGACAAAAACACCTAAAATATTTGTCCATGTAGGACACAAAACTGGAATACATCTATCAACTAATCCCAGATGTTACCTTCTAATTTAGGTTATTCATTCCAAAGGGGTAAAGAATAATTTTTCAACCAGTTTTCTCCACAGGACTAAATTACATTAACTAAATTTAATGCTTAAATAAAATTAATCTTAATTTTCTAACATGAAGATTTCCAGTTTTGTGCTATAAAATTGCATAAGCATTAAGCAAACACATATTTTTGACTTTTTACTTCAAACATGGAAAGTGGTGTGCCATAAAATTAACACAATGAATTTAAAAAACGCATTCACCCATTTTTCAAGCAAATCTGTTTTGTTTTAGTTGAAGATTTAAAACAAATTAGAAAAAAAAAGATTTTAATAAGACATATTAAATAATAATATCTTAGCAGCTAAAATTACAGTATGAAACAGCTGTTAGATGTAAGTAAGTAAGCTTGCTTTATTTTTTCAAGAATTTCAAATTAAAATTGAAATACCAGTGGCTTTTTCTAATCTTTTTCTGCATTGACTTCACTGTTGGCTGGTGAAGTCCTTTGAAATAACTTTACAAGTAAGAGAAAACACTAGAGGATGGTACTGAATCCGTCATAGTAATTCTTCAGTGAGGTCCACAGAAAGTAAAGTATTATCATAATGATCATTCTGCTTTGTATTTTAAGGTTGTCTCTCCTTGGAAGCATGAGGACAAATACAAAATCTGACTTTATTTACTATAAAAACTACACTAAATATATGACTGACCTATACCTATACCTATACCTATACCTATACCTATACCTATACTACAGACTTCAACACAGGTCAATCTCATTAATAAAATCCCAAGACTCCTAGTAAACACATTCATCCTGAACTGAAGCTTCCTCTACTTTACTTTTTTGCAGTTTGCTAATTCATGATAAATGTAAAATATCACAAAACATGTTTGACCATCCTATAACCAAGGTTTAACTCCCAAATTCTACTTGCAAATTCAAATACAAAGGAATAAAAAAATTTGCCTATCATTTTCTTCATTAGGAGAACTTTTAACCCTGACCCTTTTGTATCTTTTAGAATTGGAATCCATACTTCCCTTTGCTTTTGCAAGCCACTCTCCTCCGCTGTTTCCAATAGCTCAGCTCCATGTAATAGTACTACAGTCTAATTTCATGTTGCTTACTTTAAATAAAGGACAAGTTACTAATGAAATATGGTTCCCTAACACAAAGTAAGACCTTTAATTTACATTGAACTATTTTCTCAGCTGCAAAATTGTTTATACTATGCAATGATATATCTCACCACAGTAAATATTTACAATATTTGAGTAAATGTTTTAAGGGAGTTTGCCAAATCAAGTAGCTCTATAAATTCAAAAATCATTCAAACAGTTTTCAGCTTACAAAGCACATTTATAAATATATATATATGTGTATTTTACCTTGTTTTTTTCCACTACTTTAGTGCCAACTTTATCCATTAGAGTACTGTGTAAACACCCCACTGTTACAATCATTGTTAGCTCATCACTACTTCAGAACTCTTCTGAATTCTGTCTCAGTTAACCTTTTTAGGTTGTTTAAAAAAAAAAAAAAAAACAAAACAAAAGAGAGAGAGGTAAAAAAAAAACAGCAAAGTGGAAATACGTTAGTATAAGAGAGTTAATTTATTAGGGTTTTAAAGAAAATCTTTCCTTGGCTTTTTCTGAACTTTAGAATTTTTGAATTTACATTTGTAATATCATTATTACACTAGGTTTTGCTTGTGTGTGTGAATGAATATAATTTCTTAAGACTGAAAAAATATACAAACTAATTATTCCCCTTTTTCCTTCTCAGTTCTCCTATGTGCTCCCCTGATCAATCCAAAGCATGAACCCAGTAAAAATGTGAGGTGTCTGAAATTTATATCTGATAGGAGATGGGAACCAGCACACACAGAAAAGGACTTTTCTTTTTCCCCTCAACAGAAAAAAGACTTCAGAGGCTGATGGCTGTTGAATAGCATATTGAATTCTAGATTTCCTTCTACAATTTAACACTTTAGTAAGTGTTTTCTCTTGACCTAGATTTTTTTTGATTAGGGAAAAGTCTTTCAGTTAGCTTTATATTACTTCTCTTTGTCTCATTTTGGTTGTGGATTTGTTTCTTTTCTGTATACTAAGTCTTCTTGATATTTCTGACTTGCTCCTATGGTATTTTTGTCAGCTTTGCATGTAATACTTAGATTTCTAATTCTAATTTAGGCAACTAGAATCCCTTATGCTGTCATTATTACAGACAGCTAAAATCACATTAGATAAATGTAATTTCTTGACTCAGATCCAGTCCTGATTCATCAGCTTCCTAGCTTTCCAAGTAATCCTGCAAATTTACCTCTAATCTACTCTGTTGCTGTTTTCTACTTTTTTTTTTTCTTTAAATCCCATTCAAATTTTCACATCTTCCAGACTTAAATGAGTATTTTCTTATTGTTCATCTCTAGTTCTTTCCCTTCCTTCTGCCAATACCAGTTTTTTTCTGCCAGTTCGATTTTTCATATAGGCTTTCTGTTTCTTTAACTGTAACAACTCTTCTTTTCTTGTCTCTATACATGATTGATGTTTTCCTGTTTCTCATCTTTCTGGAAGGCCTTTGTCCTAGACTTTTTCTGAACTAGCCTCTTAACCTAAACTTTTATTCTTTATCACAAATCTCTGCTCCTACTTTTTCTCTGCATCTGTTCTATACAGGCTCCTCAGTGGACAATTTCATCATGTCTTTAACTGTGTAGTAATTGACAGCAGTTTCACATGTCAAGTTCATATTTTGCTTCCCATTAACTGTTCCTTTGCTTGCAAGATATGTTCCAGTCATATGAAAAAGACATTTTAAAAATTCTATGCAGGAATTTTTATGTTATTTTACTACAAATCCCTTTTCCAGCCTTTTGCTGTTTCTGGTGTTGTTGTAGTTTTACACCATTAAGTTTTTTGGAAAGGACAGTCATTTTAGTACTTCTGAAGTAGTTGTGCTATTATGAAGTCTGCTTTAGCCATTTAGCTCTAATATACACCACATTACACATCAGTTGTTCCATGATCAGCTAGTGATATACTGCTTATGTTTCAAGGGAGTGAAGGAAAGGTAGACTAAAAATGAAGTTTAAACTCAAAGCATTACAGAAGAAGCTATCTTTTTCCCTGAAATAACATTAACTTTTATTGTCAGTTGTAAATGTTTGAAAATTAATTGTATTCCTCATAAACATATATATATATATTTTAAAAGCAAAGTAATTATCACAGGTGATGGGAGGAAGTTTCTTCAGGTCTGACATTTCCTCTATTAAAATGCATGCAAGCTATAGTTGTGCATCACTATTCATGCATCTTATGACCTTTATCTATTGTATCCACTTAAGAAAGAGACACTGCAGAACACATTTAATGATTGTGTTCAATGTTCATCTGTGGACAGAAGAGTAAAGAATGATTTAAAGTTGAGATGGGAAAAGTGAAAAAGCAATCTCTAAAACCAAATTAATATTTAGACCTTGAAATCCATGTAAAGCAACCTGCCAAAATGTTAAAGAAAAGATGATGGAGAATCAATTAAGCGATCCTCAAATGGGAATAAAGTATATTTTCTTCTACAAAGAGCAAAAAAAAATTGTTTTCTTTGATAAAGAGAGAAAAGATGTGATAAAAAAATAGTATGACAAACAAATACTATTCAATGAAATAGAAGAAATAAGTAGGGATTACTGTTCCCCCCCTTTCATATCATGTTTGAAGCATTCAAAAGACAATTAAAAAAAAATTCAAAAGCCAATTTAAGCAGTAAACTGCTTAAAGTTTGAACTTCTCTGACAGAAATGTACTTCATTAAGAAAAAGGAATTCTGCAGGAATAAATTGATTTTAGCCAAACGGGAATAGAAATAAGGAGTGGAATGGAAATTCCATTAAATGGAGATGTAGAATACAAACTCATTTCCTAAGCCTTAAGAAGAATGCCTCTGATCACATGGTTTGTTCAGCCTGGAGAAGAAGAGACTGAGGGGAGACCTCATTGCAGTTACAACTTCCTCATGAGAGGAGAAGGGACAGACACTGATCTCTTCTCTCAGTGGTGATAATGACCCTCTCAGGGATCAAACCTGAGGCCATGTCATGAAGCTGTGTAGTGGGAGTTTTAGGCTGGATATTAGGAAAAGATTCTAAGATGGCTGGGCATTGGAATGGGCTTTCCAGGGAAGTGGTTACACCGCCAAGTCTGCCAGAGTCTGTGAAGTATTTGGACATTTATCTCAGGCATGTTGTATTACTCTTGGGGTTCTCCTAAGCAAGGCCAGCAGGTGGACTGTGATGTTCCTTCTAGATCCCTTCCAACTCTGGATAGTCTGTATTTTGACGTTAGAGACCACATTCAGCTAATTAATTTAAAGTGTTTACCATAAATTTGCAACTCCAGGTTATATGTGACTATCTCGATTCCATTGTCAATGCTGGAAGTGTTGTCAGCTGCTCACATTTAGATGTTGGCATTTCAGATTTTTAAATACAGGTGTATAATTCAAGAGTTGATTCCCACTGCCTTTGATTTAGCCTTTTCATTCCCTCAACTACCAAAGAGATCATTTGGGCAGTACTTGAAAGATTTGTCTAGTGGGTCCTGAGAAACATCCACAAATTACTGAGAAGTCAATTTATGAGAAATCAGAACTCTGTGAGGTCCTAGGAATCTCAAGTGCCAGGTTCTTCAGCTCCTTAACTGCCTCTTGATCAGAAGTACTTTTGATTCTCCAGACAAAGGATTTCCAGGATTTCTCAACTGAAATACTAGGTTCCAAGTCCTATTTCTTACAGAAGCCTTATGAAGACAAGCCTCTTAACATGGTGTGTAAACTTTAAAGAAAATATAATTTAGAGTTTTCCATCTGCCATATTCAAGAATTATTTTATTTTGTTATGATTGTCATTCTTTTAGTGAGACTGAGGATTGTCCACCATTTCAGAACTTAAGCTTCTCAACAGCTTTATTGTTCAGAGGATGCATTCATGCATCATGCATTTATTGATGGCTTATATTAAAATGAAAATATAAATGTAATAATATGGTCCTAACCTGTACACCAGTGCATATTTACCGCATCCCTTGTTCTAATATTAGATAAGAGCTTCTAAAACTATATTTGGTCTACTAAAATTGGTTTTTTACGCAGGTTAATTTTGTGAGCTCTTTTAGTATAAAGAAATTCAAAATCAATAACTTAATACTCCCAATTCGATGTTTATTGCATAAAATTAGATTTGGTATACTTAAAATATCTGATATAGATTTAGTTCCTCAGAGAACAATGCATTAAACCTGAAAGAATAATTATAAAGCAGTCTTTAGACTTTTTATTTATAAAAAAATCACTTCATATATTAAAAACTAAAAAAAGTCAAAAAAGTACTATGAAATTTGAATCTTAACAGATGCACTGAAAATGGCTCGTTTTCTCCAGAATATCAAAAAATAACTAGGAATTTGCTATTCTTGTTAAGCACTTATGGGGGAAACCTTAAATCAAATGAAAAAATCCCTTTCCAAATACCAATCTTGGTAACAAACAAGATGCCCATGAGCTGAATATCTCATCTTAGTGTCTTTTAAAAACTCCTGTGTGGAATTTATTAACACCACAACAAAGAATTTTATTGGTCTCAGCTTACTTTGCCACATTTTATTCTGGTGTATTGAGTTTATTCACTCATCATTGTTTGATGAAAATACAGAGAAACAGTATTTCTCACTGGAGACTTTCATCCAATTCAATAGCATTCAAAGCTATACAATAATATTGATGACAGAAAAAGAAAAGCTATAGTTCTTTTTTTTCATTATTCTGTAATAAAGGAAACATACTTTCAGCACAAAATCCTTGAAGCTGATCCAAGATCTAATCTAGCTCTACCATAATTATGTTGATTTCAGAGATCTCAGTATATAAATACTCGTGAAACACTGCCATCATTCATTGTCTCCTCATTCAACTTTTTAGACAGAGATAAAGATATTTTAACAATACTGCAAAACATCTGTTTTGCCCTGATTAAACAAAGTACTCAGATTAAAAAAAAAAAAACAACAAAAAAACCCAAAAAATAGAAAGGATGGATGTTGCTGCAAGTCTCTAAACATAACAGGTTTCTGATATGTAAAACACAATTATATACAAACAATAAAAAATAAAATTCTGATTCCTCTAAAGTTATTCATCATTAAACACTTAGACAGTGTATGGAGTTTAACTTTTGTTCTCTAATTCTAAATGCATATTTTCAATTTCACTTCTTCAATGTCATTGTACCGAACCCAATAAACAGCTGAATTGAACCATGTAAAATCAGTCCACCCTTCCTCCCCTCTAAGGTGTTTTGTAGGTCAATACTTTTCATTTGCCCAGGCATTGAAATGTGTCAAACAGCATCACAGACATTTACTAATATTATTTCCATATTAGACTAGAGATGGTGAATGGAAAACCTGTATACACTGGGAAATTTTGTCTTGTCCTTAACAAGGTTTCTCTAATCTGTCAAAAAAATGTATGAGTCACAGATGTCACAGACCAGAAATCTAGAGCATTTCTTTGGAATAAGTTAGTAAATCTTGCAATCTCTACCAATTAACAGAGATTTGTGTTTAACCATAATGTACATAATTTGTTTTTTTTTTTATAGTTCAGGCCAATAGATTTATCCTCTTTCTCTCTGTTTTTGTTTGTTTTGGTTGGGCTTTTTTTGTGCTGCATTTTTTTAGGGTTTCTTTGGGTAAGGTGTGGGTCTGTTTTGTTCTTCTTTTCCTAAATGTAGTTTGAACTTTCGAGGCACACAGTATTAACTATTATTGCAATTCTGCTGCCTTATGAATCCCTCAAGTTATCTTTGAATTCTACTTTCCATATGCCTTCCCCCATAAAGGAGTTTTTTTCTTCTTTACCTTGATCCATACAGAAAATTGCTCCTTTGAGATGCTGTTTCAAGAATTTACAAGATTAGCTGAAAATGTCATAGATTTTAAAAATTTCTCTGTAAGTGCATCATGAGATAATTTTCTCCAAATGGTTAAACATCTCTCTGAAAGTCTCTGAAGGATTGCTCTGTCTTCGTTTCCTTGAGAATAATGTAATTATTAGTATAATATATATATTTCATCACTTATCTATACCTAAATTTATGTATCTGTATTATGTAAAGCAATGTTTATCATTCTGAGTAAAAGAAAGCCACAGAAAGAAACTCAACAAACGAAACTCAACAAACAAACAAAAAAACAAATGCACAAAAAACTAAAAAAGTCAAAACAAAACCCACCAAACCAATTCCACTCTGTTAAAAGGTCAGACAAAGTTCTGGAGAGATATTTGTCATTAGAATAAACAGTCTCATCCTTTGTCTTAAAAAATCATAGCTTTTGCGGATTCATGAAAACTCTTTCATGGTGTTCTGTTGAAGACCTCTTATATATTTAGGGGATGACAGTGAGAGTTGCTATAGGTTGATTTATTTGAGTCAGAAGTACATAGGTGCATATGTTTGTCTTCCTGTTTTGACGAGGCTAATTTGAATGAGATGAAATCTGTGAATAAAAAAAAATTCATTGAGCTGAGTATTATCCTGAAAACCTAAGTAGTACTCACCAAAATATCTATTACTGTCTACACTACAGTAAATCAATAAAGTAGAAGGAATTCAGCTATCATTGAAGCATGGCACTTCACTTTTTATCATCATTCCTAGTTTAAGCCATAAGATTCTTTAACTTAACTTATGCAGTACATTGAATATACTTAGCTCTTTTGTAAGCAGGTTTCCTCCTGTGTTTCATAGAAAGTGTAGAGCTGTTCCTGTGAGTCCTGAAGGCGACTCAGAAACATTTAGAAGTCATCAACAAAGAGATGAATAAACAAAGATTTTGCTGGGAAAATACAAGAAACTGACTTAGAAACTCCATTAGTGACCAAGGTTATTAAAGTTGGCATAACATATACATAATCTCTCACCTGCCTCTTTATTAGTGTTTCCTCCATGAATAACAATCAAATTAAAGCCTAGTTAAATAAAATTAATTTATGGGTTCTGGGTAATTTACTGCTAGCTTTGTAAAGAGATATTAAATACACAGGGAAAATTTGCTCAATATAGCTCTGAAGTGGATTAATTAATGTGGATCATTATGCATATTTAGATGCGTATTTAGAATTAAAGGAGTATTAAAATTATTCATTTTCATTCCCTTTAAAATTAGTACAGCCACTGATTTTATATGACATAAGAAGTCTTCTAATTCACAAAAGAATGAAAGGAAAATCAGTGAGATTTATATTGAACAGGAAATGAAACAGGTGGTAAGACATTGTAGAAAAGAGTAAAGCAGCGATGGAAAATACAGTGATACACAGTGCTCTGATAAAGAGCGGGGAAGAAAAGAATTAGGAAACCTGCAGGGAGTTGAGAAAACAAAATAAAAAAACTTATTAAAAGGCTGGAGGAAAGTTGCACTCTATAAATGGTTATGAGCAATTGCTCTGCTAATTCAGAGAAAAGGAGACAGACCAACTTGCTAGAAAAAAAAAAAAAAAGAAAAAAAAAGAAAAAACATAAAGGGGAACTACGAAGGTGGTAATACATTATTTTCTTTTATTAACAAGAACTAAAGAAAAGGTAGTCTAGAGGAAGCAGTGGGAAGCAATTATTTGATATTAAAGAAAAACTAACCTGAAATTAAGTTTTTAATGAACTGTGCCAAGGAAGGATGTAGGACTCATGCTATCACAGAGAATATTCAAGGTTGACGTGCCCCAGATACATAATTCAGACATAATTTAAGATATCTTTTCATAGCAAACAGTAGTCCTGAAGCTACCAGATTGGTTCAGTGGTTACTGCTTCTATATTTTCAGCCTCCAAAGGCATAATCATTGTCTGATCTAAACCATTCTGTAATACACTTGTTTACACTGAAGTTACCCTTTCTTTAGTAAGTCTATTATTTGTCTGGGAGATGTCAATTCAGTAACAAATTTAAGACCTTAGTTACAGTCTGTGCTTATGTACCACCGAAGTCCATGGAGTTCTATCAAATATCAAAGGCTTCACTGGGTTAAAATCTGTTCTCTAATAAGTTTTTCTCAGAAGATGATACTACTTTTTCATCTATTTTATACCAGCATGGTTAGACTGACATGCCTAAAATAATTTTAAATAAAGACAGTTATATAATTACTGGTAATAAATATGGTAAACATCTACAACCTTTCCAGAATAATCAGTAGTATGCCGACATATCACAGTTGGATTAAGAATTAACAAATCTTAATCCTATAATATTTTAATGTTTATCATGGAATGGTTCGCTTAACACTACAATTTTATGTATTTGGTAAGAACACATTCAGAAAAATTAGCAAAAGCTTGAAATTTTATTTGTACCTCATCCATTAAAATTGTCATAGAAATCTTTAAGTCCTTCTGCAGAAAATGAGGAATTAGGTCTATTTGTTTATAATTGTTTCCCTGGACAGCTTTCTGTTTTTTATCCCTCAACACAAGACCTATGGGAGCACTTAAATCTCATTAATATCAGAGCTTGCATGGCAGATAGGAGTGGTACTATATTTTGCCCTGAGGATAGATAGTGTTCTATTATATATTACAGCAGCTACTTTCAGAATTAAGCAACTTTTAGTTGTATTAGCACATGTGTGTCAACAATATAGAAATAAGTATGAGAAAATAATAGTGCATTTAATCTTTGAAATTTACTGCCTCAGTCTCCATTCTCATTTCAAAATACTCTGTCTTTTATTTTTTTTAATAACAACTCCTTAAAACCTCCTATGTATATGTGCATGCATAAAAGTAAAAAAAGATTTAACTTATAAAAAAGTATCTTATTTCATCATGCATTCTGGATTGTGAAAAAATGCACTGTTGATTAAACCACTTTTAAAACTATGAGCTTTACTCATGAGTAGCCTTTTCCTTAAAAAAATAATGCAATGTCTTTGGTAACTACTTCGGTTGCCAGAACAAGCAGCAGTCTGGCAAACACAAAAAAAAAAAAAAACCAGACAAGCTGAAAATCCACTAACATTTGATTTTTAAATTACTTGTGCCTTTGCATGTTACAATTAATATCTTTAGATTTTAACAAAATACCTGTTCTACAGATTTCCAACAACTGTTCAACTCTACCATCATAATTACTTCTTGCTGAAAATAACGTGGTGTTTATAAGATACGTTTGATTTCTTTCCACTTCCAGAAAGCAGTAAGTTGCTCTGTGTTTTACAGGCGACCAAGAAATAATTGAAGTTTCAAATAGCAGTAGTTTTTTTGTCATTACTGAGGGTTATGTCTTTGTTTGAGATATGTACTGTGATATTGTACAAGAATTCAGAGGTCATTGCTAACATTCAGTGTGAGAATTAAAGGGCTTATTTCATACCTGAACATCTCAAAGAGTGATTTTAACATCTCCACATCTGAGTACAAATAGCACAGAAGAATTTGTGCAATATCCAATTTCCAAAGGCTGATTATTCTTCATTTCACAAGGCATTTAAAAACAATTTGTAAAGTCTCACAATATAGCAGTGCTTACTGAGAATGCATCATTAAAGACAAACAACTTGAAAACAGGCTCCATGCTTCACTGAAATTCTAGAGGTTTTTTTCTGTTTTTCAAGCAAGCAGAGTAGCTCACATACAGTTTAACAAATTCAGGGCCATTGTTTTCTTCTACCAGCAAAATGTTAATTGACTCCACTAACTGAAGCCAGGACCACAATAATTCTTTCTTTATTCCATTATTTTTTTTCATTATTATTATTATTTTGTTTTGTTTTGTTTTTTCCTGTAAAATGCAGATTTAACACCAGAGATTAGACATGTTGTGTTTGTATTAAGAGAAAGAGAAAGAAGGTACATTGAATTAATATGTGGTTTCTGTGACCTACTCATAGATGACTTAGAGAAATTGCCTCCCTGAATACACAGAGCAACACAGTGTGTGTGGTATTTTGGAGCTATTCTGGAAGGTAAGGTGTTTTTAATGAAATCAAATAACTCCTGGGGAAGAGAAAGAACTATGCAAAAATAGACACAGAAAGACCTGTAGTCAAGCAGAGAGATTTGAGAACAGTAACCCCCCTCAGATCTTTCAAGAGACCCAGTGCCATCAGGTGATTAAATTGCCTTTTTGGAAAGCTGAGAGACAGGAAAAGCATAGGTTGGACAATAAGTCCTATTGGTCAGCACATCCACACAGCAGTCTTGGGGAACCTGGCAAGCAAACAAAGACAAGGCAAGTCTCTTCTAGAATCCTACAGTAAGCATAGTCCTAGAAAAGGAAATGAGATCCTGTATTCCCCATCTACAAGAGGAGTGTTTTCAGTGTGTTTTGAAAATACTTGAACGTTGCACTAATGACCCAGGTGAAGCCACAGAAATGACATAAAATATTTATGCATAAATTGTCTAACCAACCCTACTTTCCCTGTTACTGAGAAAAGTAGGTGTCTCGTGTATCAGAGTAGATATCTGAGAGAGGCTGAAGAAATGACACCCCAAAAGCCCACCCCGTAAATGACTAGAATGGTTACTAAAATAGGTAAATATTCTGCCTTAAAGAGTTAAGGTAAGATTCTAAGTTAGGTAAGATTTATCTTACCTGTTTGAAGGAATTTAACATCGGAAGAAAAAAGTGTAATTGCCTTTCATCTCACTAACAATTAAGGCAATTCTAATAAAACCTGCAGTGGTGAATACAAAGTGTGCTCCTTGGATTAACATGAACAGAATTCATGAATTCAGAATTCAGAATTACAAGCTGGACATGAACATTAACAGACTTTTGAATTCTTCATTATCTTACAAATTGCATTTTATCTAGGAGGCTGCCTTGAATCTATGGTGTTTACAACACACACACAGAGATACACACAAAAGCTGCAAAACATTAAGGAGAGGTTTAATGGTTGACTAATATATTAATTGCACATCATAACTCTGTTTCCCTGGAGCATGAGAACTGATAAAAATTATTTTTCAGGTTCATACTTGAATGATGCTTGAAGCTGAAGATGCATAAATCAGGGTTAGTAACAGTAATAGCAGTGGTTTTAGTAATGACTTAATGAGAAGTAAAAATAGGCCTTATGGATAAAATCAGTCTCCTTTCTTTTTTGGTAGAATATTTGAAATAATTGATCACAAAACTTTGAGAAAGGAAAACAGGCAAACAGATAGATATGAACTAAAATGCAGTATAAAGGGGTAGAGAAAATAGGTTTTTGCAAACAGGAAATTAGGATAGTTTTATACTTATGTTTGGAGAGTAATTTTATTTTTTTAAAAACAACCTATTGTCTTAATCTTTTGCAATGTATTTGGGAAGTTCGTGGTCTTGGGAAAACATCAAATTAGCCTCTCTCTTTCTCCTCTCTTTCTTCTTCTTTCTCCCACTACCATATCTGTATTTTTTGAATCAGTCCCTTCCAACTCAGAACAGTCAGTGTGATTCTGTGTGTGGCATTCTTTTCTAGTTACAACTTGGAGGGTAAGAAACTACTGCCACAGGTGAACAGGGAAGGCAGTATTTGATCCAAGTAACTGCATACATAATTAAGGCAAAATGAATGGGGAATTCAGCACATAATACAAAACAGAGTTTTATTCAAGTTTTATGATGACAAGAAAATCGGAAGGTAAATTCCTGTATACTTCTCAGAAAACAATTTGTGCTATTGAAAACAACAAAAATTGTCCTTCTCCCATATGTCCTACGCTTTTGAAGGTAACTGATTTACATAAATTTAGGATTTTTTAAAATAGCCTAATTTGTCAAGGGAAGTGTTTTTTACTTATGAGTGATTGCCAAATAAAATCATGAAGGCATGAATCATTAATCATAAGTCATAAATCAGAAACTATAGCTGTAGTGAATAGCAACAGGAAAAGTGAAAAAAAAATACTAGGAGCACGAGGCAATTTATGACAGGGTTCAGTTTGCTGAACCCTTAGGGAAAGTCTCAGTAAGACTTTCCACTAAGTCATTCACAGTTTTTGCTCTTCTTTTATATTAGTTAATGCATTTCAGTTAAAAAGGAAAAAAAAAAAAAAAAAAAAAGAAAAAGCCCAGCAAAAAAACCAATAAAACAATAAGCTGTTCTCTGATACACTTATATCATCTGTAATTGCACAATATTTCATTTGAATGAAATGGGATTACTCGTCAGGAAAAATACTACTTTCCTTGAAGGGTCTAGCCATAATTAAAAGGCTTAAAAGAGACATGAAAACAAAATATGAAATAAAGAGCAAAGACATGCCCACAAGACTGAGCACAGATGGCACATTTATAACCTAATAGTGGCAGACAGCTTTTATCTTCAGTATGCAAATAACTAGTTAGAGACCTGTTTCTTTTTTATTTAAGAAATACCTCCCCCCAAACACTGTCCTTCCTGTGGCTACATCTCCCAAGCATTTTAAAGAGTTCTCTATTACTGACACTAACCATCTATGTAAAATTTCTCTTCAAGGTCAGATGAAGACATAATACAAAAGTTTCATGTCTGTGTTTAGCCCAGTATTTTTTAGCTTGAAATATATCAGCTTTACTGGTAGTAAAAAGTGACAAAAAAATTAGATGTTAAATATACATCCTTTTATTTTAAAAATGCTATACATTCTAGGAATTGAATTAGATAATATACCCTTTAAAAACAAATATTCACATTTCCATGCACGAGATGCATGGAATCCACAGTAATAGTTTCAGTAATTTAGGTGATTGAACATAAAACCAAGTTTTTCAGAACTTACTAGAACTGACATCTCAAAAATCTTGGGAAGATGTCATTTAAGAATGACTGAAGTTCTGAACAGCATGAAAATTACATGTCCAGTGCAACGTATGCTCATTGTACTGCAACTCCCTTACAGCCAATCAAAGGATAACATTATCATAGATGAATTTGCCAAATCCTAAATATTTAATTACAAAGAGATACTACCTACTGCTATACTTACAGATGCCTTCAGCTGATGATGTGTGAAACAACACAAATGCTTTGGCATTGTGTATTTATGGTTTTTTTTCAGTATTTATGCCTACAAATTGTCATAGTTGCCTTTTTTGTGAAAAGAATCCAAGTTTAATGTGTACCATGAGAAATGCCTGTCTAGTACAGAAAATACTGAACAAGATTAACACCACTTAAATAATACCATGCTGCATAAAACTACTAGAGTAGCAAAGATAAAGCATGTTCTGACCTTTGAAAACAGAAGGATAACAACTGGAAATTCATTAAACAGTGGCCTAGTTGATTGAAAGCAATTGCAATGTCTCTGATTTTAAACACTAAATTTCTATTTGAAAAAAATCTTCAGCGTTACAAGTGACATAAATATTGCCACATTTTTCAGAGATGAGCAGTAGATTTTGATATCTTTGTTTCAGAGTTGTATTAAACAATCATTTGCTACATTGCCATTGGCAATCACTTGCCACTCAGAAAATGGACACTGTACATTAGTCTAGACAGTTATGCTAAAAGTTGGCATCCATGGATAGAGTAAATTCTGTTTGTGAAGAATGCAGGAAATCCCAAATCTACCAAAATGAACATTTGAGAATTATTTACGTTACACTCTCCATGCACTCACAAAACTTTATTTAAGGTTGAGATAGATAGATAGATAGATAGATAGATAGATAGATAGATACATATGCTCCACATTAAAGAACTCACAGATTTCTCCCAGCTCTCACTAGCAGCTCTTCCCCTTTCTTACTTGCATTCTCTCTGTTTCACATTTCACTGCTGAGGTGATACCTTGAACAATGCATGTACCTATTTGAAACATTTCAGATCGAAAACAACTTTTTAAATCCAAAAAAGCCAATCACTTATCACTAAAACCTGTGAAACAGACCTTTCTGTTTCACAGGCAAGGCTTTTCCCTAGTTAAAAAGGAAATAAAATAACAAGTAAATCATTTATATACATCATACCTGTACTTAATTTGGTCATATGTGTTTCTCACCTAATGAAAGATTGGAAAGTCTGAAATCTTGCCCTTTTTTGCTTCTTTTCTTCCAATAATGATCTCTGTTCTCTATGAAGTTACATTTGTTTATAGTAATAGGTACACTCTGCAAACAAGTTGGAACAGATTCCTAAGACTTAGACTTTGCTCTGAGTTTTTTGTGGTTTTTGATAATAAGAACGGCTTCATAATTATATCTGTTCCAACAAAAATAGGTGGCTTTCCAGCAACTCTTCACAAATGTGAAAACACATTTGCAAATACATAAGAACTTAAATAAATAACCATTTTATCCTAATATGACCTTTAGCATTTAATCTTGTTTTGCTATCTCTGTAAGAAATACCATTAATAAACACGGTAACAGCAAGATGAACCATTTCTTCATTCTTTAATTCGCAGATGTCTCTGCAAAGACATCTCAGAGATAGCCAGAGAGACTCCATACAATAACACTGCCTACATCTCTGCTAGATGACCTGAGCTCTCCTAGTGTATCCTAATTTAACAAATAATCTGGCCCAAGAAGAGAGGATTTATACAAAGAAAAATTCCATCTGAAGATGTCAAATCGCACTACCTCTCAATTGATGTCATAATACCAATTGTTAAAATTTTTCTTGTTCTCTGGATTTCTTTTTTCTGTTTGTTGACTTTGATCACATGATATATCACATGATTCTAATATTCTAGATGAATTTACTGTATTTAATATAGAGAGATCCTGCACAGAAATTAAAAAATGTTGAGTCTACGAGATATAGTAAATAATCTCATGTGAATAGTGCTGTGACTCAAGGAATGAAAGGGGATTTTAATATTTGTATTTCACAAATATATTTCCTATTCATGAACTGATACATCTTTATTTTGAGGGTATACTATGAAGACTTGTGCATATATTAAACTCCATCAAATCTGGACCACCGTTTCAGGAACAGAAACATAATGAATCTGTTAGCATGGCATTCAATAAGATATTTTTCTCTTTGGAATTCAGGAAACACGGCATACTACAAGGAAGACAACATATCCAGAACATAATTATGTCATAGAACCATAGAACATAGAATCATAGGATGGCTGGTGCTGGAAGGGACCTTAACTTTCACGCAGTTTCAACACCCCTGCAGAGGATAGGGACACCTTTCACTAGATCAAGGTTGCTTAGAGCACCACCCAGCCTGGTTTTGAATTTTCCCAGGGATGGGTCATCCACAACTTCTCTGGGCAACCTATTCCAATGTCTCACCACCCTCGCAGTAAAGAATTTCTTCCTGATGTCCAATGTAAACCTATCCTCTTTCAGTTTAAAGTCATTCCCCTTTGTCCTATCTTTCTCATAGGCTCCCTCCAAGTGCTGAAAGGCGTTAATTAGGTCACCCTAAAGCCTTGTTCTCCTCTCTTGCAAGTCACATAAATGTGGTAAAACTGCAACTTGGGGCAGGAGCACAGGATCAGCTTCTCTGTCATTTCTTGCATCAGTGGTTGGGAAGACAACATATGAGATCTTTTTAGTTTTATTAATTCTGCTACCTTTGTCTTCTGTGCATTTCATAGCCTGATCTCCCAGGTGAAATCACACAGCTAAATTTGAGATGCATATTGAGATGCATATGCCTCTGAAATACATATTGATTAATGTGGGTTCACCTGTATTTGACATGAGAGATCATTTTACAGTAAACCCCTTCTAATATATAAGGCTCACATTAACATAACACAGAATTTTTCAAGATCATAGATCTATCCTCCAAAATCCTTTTGATAATTCAGTCACTACCTAGGCTATTGCTGGGATTTACAAAAGCTTTCCAAGACGTGTTTCTAGCATCAGTTAGGTGTGGTAAGGTAATGATAATTAGAGGTTCCAACAAGTTTTCAATGCATTGAGCAAATATAATACAATGTAAAAATATCCAAAATTCAATCTAAGAATAAAAGAGGAGGTGTTTTTTGTGTTCAGCAAAAAAAGTTGGTTATGGAAGCAGAGCTTTCTAATAGTGATTTCAGAACTGATTTTAGTAGTGACAGGACAACAACAGTAACAATTCCAATAACGACAGTCTCTGCCGTGAGAGGATAATATGTGGAAATTCTGATTTAGTCTAGAATATTTACAGATTCCTCTGATTTAGTGAAAAATTAATGTTTTCCTACACTGGGAGGAAAAAATTATGAACTTTCAATTTTATTTATTTTAATCTTCAAAAAACCCTCTGAGTTCAGAATAAAGATAAGAATCTGAAGAGGAATACTAAGATGGAGGAAGATATTAAATATGCTACTTTAGCTACTAAAGTAGTCATAAAACCTTTATTTAAAAAGGAAAGACAAATATCTGTAGGAAGAAACAGCAGGAGATTGTGTTGGCACTTCAAGTACTTGCTTGCAAACTTTCACTAATAGTGAGAAAAGAAATGCTGTTCAGTCTGTGGGGTGTGGGGTCATCATCACTGGGAAAATCCTCAGCCAAAAAACAAGAAAGTACAGAAAAATATAAGCAATGACTGCTGCGTGAAATACTATGTTTTCTCTTCCCTCTTACTGTCCTTTTCCTCTCACTTTCTGAATGTTCTTTGAGGCTAAATATAGGACTGTCACAGGATTATGGATTTGACAAAGTTTTTGGTCTTTTTTCTTTTAAAGGATTTTTTCAGTGTATAGATAGAAGCTACATGTGCTTTTTTCATGTCTCCATGGGAATAAACTTTCATCTAAAAAAGTCCTGCCAACTGCGGAACATGGTGACTGAAAAGACACAGGATATACAGATAATATAATCACTGATGTGAATTAACTCACACACAGTTTCTGTTGTGGAAGACACGAATTTTAGAGGGATTGTTTCTTTACTTTTTTTCCCAGTGAACAGCCATTTTTTTCTTCTGTTAAAATGAGCTTCAAGAATCAAAGAGGTGTATATAAGCACTGTAAAGTATAATCAATAGAATTTTAATCTACCACAAAGTAGATACTATACCACTTAATCAAAGACAAAAGGACTTCCAAGTATACCCAAATTTTTACAAGCGAAATTAAGCCATAACAGATCTACAGAACAGTGCACTTATCAGTCTGAGCTTTCTAGTTGCTAACAGAATGAAGGCATTTGAGACAATCTGATAAAGCTGGAATGTTTCCCCCATTATTTTACTGGTATTTCTTGTTTTAATTTCTATATGTAAACTGTCTGTGTATTTTTGGTGCTATTTCTTGTTTGGTGGGTTTCATTCTTTACTGTTTGTTTGTGTGAACCACTTCCTATCTTACTCAATTTCATGCAACAACATTTAGTAAATGTACTGCTCTCATAACTTTAAGTAGACTGAAGTTGTCTACAAGAAAGAATTAAATCATAATGAAAATTAATCTTCGTTTCTCAGTCGGAAAGGAAGCAAGAAAGGGGCTAAAGAATGCATCAACCTTACTGTCGGGTTTACTATAGTAAGCTGATGGCCTTGTTGCAAAAATACAGATGCATTTTGAGTAATGTATATCTTTGAGGGTGGAAAGAGAAGAGGAACAGGAGAGGAGAGGGGAGGAGAGAGGAATGGGAGGGAGGGAGGGAAGGGAGAGAGAGAGAGGAAGAG
>WBND01000072.1:1584779-1645596 GCA_013398595.1 Tychaedon coryphoeus
AAAGAAAGAAAGAAAGAAAGAAAGAAAGAAAGAAAGAAAGAAAGAAAAAGAAAGAAAGAAAGAAAGAAAGAAAAGAAAGAAAGCAACTTAATTTATTTGAAAATTCTTTTCAACTGTGATTCCACTATGGGAACTTACACAGAAAATGGCTCAAATTCATCCTTTTGATTGGAGTGGGAAGAATATGCCACACAGCACACATCATTTCACGAATTTAACTTCCATCAGTAATCACAGAATCTCTGAATGGGTAAGGTTTGAATAGACCACAATGATTCATCTAGTCCATCCTCCCTGCTCAAGCAGAGCACATGGCACAAGACTGTGTTCTGGCAGTTCTTCAGTATCTCCACTGAGGGAGATTCCACAACCTTTCTGGGCTACCTGTTCCAGTGCCTGGTCACCTACACAGTAAAAAAGTTCCTCCTCCTGTTTAAGCAGAACTTCCTGTGCTTCTGTTTCTGCCCGCTGCCTCTTTTCCTACTGATTGGCATCACCGAGCAGATCCTGGCTCCATCCTCTTAACTCCCTCCCTTCAGACAGTTGTAGACATTGATGAGGTCTGCTCTCAGTTGTCTCTTCTTGGGGCTGAACAGAGCCAGCTCCCTCAAGCTATCATTACAAGAGATGCTCCAGTCCCTTAGTCATCTTTTTTACCCTCCCCTGGACCGCCTCTAGGAGCTCTGTATCTCTCTTGTACTGAGAAGCCCAGAACTGGACACAAAAATGGTGTCCACAAATTCACACTCAAGTTCCCCACACCAAAGTCAATAGAACTTCATCACAATACTAACAAAGGCGGATAATTATAGCACACTCCACCTCCTGTCCGCCACATTAAAACAACAAAGACTGCCCATGACTACTTGGTCATGGATTTTCCAGCAGGCTGTTAAATCACTCTAACAATTCCACAGGTCAATGATATAATAATAGAGAAGCAGGATTTCCCACTTTGACTCAGAGTTTCATCAAGTATGTCTTGATTATCTTGAGAGAAGTATCAATAAAGCTACTTATTCAGTCATTAATACAGTGATGGGTTTAGTTCTCACACACAAGCAAGAGAACAAGACCGAATTTTAATTTGGTCTTTGCTACAGTTGTCTTTCTTAAGGAAAAAGGCAACTAATATAATATTATTCTTAAATTTCTAGTTTTAGAAGATAATATTTTCAGGACATGTAATTACTCTTCCTATGTTTTAATGTTCTGATCCTCAATGGTTTGAAGAGTAGTTGGGGAATTTATCTTTTGAAAGATGAATTTATTTCTCTGAAGTATGGCTTAAGAAAAGAGAAGAATTCATGTTGTTCAGGAAGGTTTTTAATTCATTTCAGCAAGAATTAACCTTTTTTGATTTATGAAAGAATATTTAATTCTTAAAGGTACTCTACCTTTGCCGCTTTAATAAATTAAGCCAATTTGACTTGGAGCTAATGTTTATTAAGGAGTCCTTGTGTCTACACAGATATCCTAAAGAATCCTAAGTGTATGACCCTAAATTATTATCTTACTAGCTCATGCAGCATAACTGTAGAGACAGAGGGATTTTTTATTTATGATATAAATTCAGTAAAATATTATCTAAAAATATGCTAAGGGATTTATTTTTTTCATTCTTATTTTTGAGATAAATTGAAAAGCTGATTCTATAAATGAACTCAAAGACCAGAAATTCCAAGGGACCTCAGAATTATCTGGAATTTATCTTACATTGCTTAGTAATTCTTTTTAAGACTATTTTCTTTAATGCCGTGCTCGATCCTTTTTTCCCCTTTGAAAATATACTCGCTCATTTCTGTGGCCATAGCATTCTGCTTATGTGCAGCTCCAAGAAAGTCATTATCTTCTGAGCTACTGGCAGACAGCAGTGTGAGTGCGGCAATTTAAAGTTCTACAGCAGTTTGGGTAGGGTATCAATACAAATTCTGTGATTACATCATTATTCTTTGTTGTTCCAATATACCAAGAAAAATATAGTGTCATATTAATTCTTTTGAAAACCTGACTAATTACCTCTGCAACAACAAATTTTCAGTCCCATACTTAGTGATAAAAAAAAGCTCTTGCAGTTTAAGATAATGATTTTTTAAAAAAAATTAATAGGAACATGACTCTAGATCTTGTTTGTCTGCTGTAATCTTGACAGCCCAAGTGTGACAGCAAACTAAATCCACCACTCAAATTCTTTCTCCTAGTAGAAATTCTGGTCACAGTTTTCATGATCAGGTTCCCATGATAACATACTGCTTATGTTAATCATGGAAAGTATCTGGAGTCCTGCCCTAAAAACAGGATCCTATGTATTGGTCATCTGTCATTAGAAAATTATAGTTGTGCAAAAAAAAAAGCAGCCAACAAAATCAGAAAGATTTTGTTTCCTTTCTGTAGGTCAGCATGGCCTTTCTATCTGCTTCTCACTCAAGGCTACCTGGGTCAGCAGAATTATCACTGGAACCTCTGAGTCTCTATTTTTTTTTTTTCTTTTGACATACAGCAGTTATGGAGGGATGACGGCATATCCCTGGCTGAGCATTACTTGTAAATATGTGTGAAAAAATCATGTGTGCTTTTTACAGGAAGTTAATATTCCAGCCTAAGACCCAAACTCAAAAATAGACAATAGATTTTTCACAACAAAGCTAGAAATACAAGCCGTTGTAATGCAAACAGAAGCAAGATGTACACCAGAAGAAAATGATTGCTTCTTATAACATTAAAATCTTAGGAATGACAGAGTGTTGCATATTGGCAAAACAGCTTAAATATTATATACTGTGTAATATGCATCAGTAATTTATATATAATATTGTAATTTAAATATCATGTCCCACTTCTGAAGCTTCTTCTTCACTAAGTCATTCCTAAAACACTATCTGTGACCAAGTATTATTAAAGTCTGATTGCAATAGCTCTAGTGAGCTTTATTTTCTAATTAGAAACATTAAATCTTCTCACTGTTAAACAAGGGGCTTAGTACCTGACAACCCAATTTTTTAAGCATTAAAGTATCAGAATTCAGATCTAAATCCCTTGCAAAGCATATTTATGATCCTCTTTGATTATAAGTGCATGAATGAGCTTTGAAAAGGAATATGAGGTGAATGACAAAACTTGTATTTTGTCAGAAAGGAGGAACTGGCAATTAGGAAGTGCCAGCACTAAAAACAGGAAATGGGAGAAGTGCATTTTTGGAAGTGGATGAGGAACCTGTAGAAAGCCAAGTGGGGAAAATCAGGGTTGTCCAAAACTGTGCTTCATCTGGATGTTGGCTGAGAATGTTGAAATTCTACAACCAGACTGAGAAACTCTGAAGCAATATTCATACTCGCATTAAGATAATCACAGTTCTCAAGATGTCTTAATGGCAATACATTGGTATTCTTATATCATGAGATGAAAATTAATGCCCAAAGAAAGCTTCACACCTGAGCAATGTCAAGCACGTGCCTAGAAGTAACATTTCTATAATGCACTGTAAAATCATTTACAATAATTACTGAAAAGCACAATTAAAGCCAGATTACTTTGTAACTTCCAAATACTGGCTGGCTGGCAGAAGCAGTCACAGGTTTAGGCTCTCCAGAAAATTCTGTCTGCTCCATGCATGGGAAGCCATATAAAATTTTCTCTTTCTCATGATCTGATCTTATTCTGGATAGGTTTGAGTGAAGTACACCACACTGCTTTTTGTACGAAAATATGCCCAGCATTTCCTCTGAATTACTGTTTTGAGCTTTTATTTCCCCAGGTTTCTATAGAAAAGTCTGGAACTGATCATTTAATTTTCTTTAAAATGAACACAAATATATTAGTTATGATTTTTAGGTCCTTTTGTCTGCCAGTGGGTAGGCATTCATGTGTGTTTCAGAGAACAAAAAGAGATACCTGCTGTGTCACTCACAGTGGAGATGGTGAAGGAAACCTAAAAACTGCTATAGCAAGAAAAGTTGCTATTGCACCTGGAGACTTTGAAGTCAATTTTTCAAAGGTTATTTCCTGTCAGATTTTAAAAGTTAATATCTGTGAACAGGAGGGAGCCTCCAAACAAACTGCAGGTTTAGGGATCTCAGACTACCTCTTTTCTCTCTTCTTCCCTAGCATAAAATGATGCATCTTTAGCAAAGGAGGTATTAACAGAGGTACTGGAATAAAGGGGGAGATCTGGTTATTAAATTACAATGCACGTCATAATACTGCATGTCATAAGTAACAGCATTTGTAGTATGGTTCTAAAAGTGGTAAGCAAGGTCATGGCAAAAAAAAAAAATACTCAAAAGAAAAAAAGAATTCAGCTGAGGTAAACCCTGAGGGATTCAGGGTTTACCTTGTTCCACTGTAGCCAGTAAGAGCTGGTATTGGACACTATTGGACAAGGTATTATATAGAAAACTTCTACCAGAAAGACGTTCTCAAAAAGACTGATTTAACTGTCACATTGACAGTGTGCTAAAAAAAAAAAACAAAAAAACCAAAAACAAACAAACAAAAAAAACAAAGTCTAGTACACTGAAGAAAAGTGAAAAGGGGTGGAAAGGGTTCTCTTCACATCAGATATAAACAAAGGATGAAAGATGAGGTGGGAAGTCTTCCCTGCATGCTGATAACTTGAACAGAAATCAGTAAATTTCTTCTAATAAGAAAGGGCTTAATGTGATTAAAATACAGGAAGGAGCAGCAGAAGACTTCAACATTGTTAAGAGCAAGTGACTCTTAAAAGTCTTAATTTCCTTCCTGTGGTGTTTAGAAAGGATTGGAAATTATTTAGAGTGTTCACGCATTATTCACGGACTAATTTTTTCAGTATTCATAGGAAAAATGTTTACAGGACTGTGCTTGTGACAGATGCACATAAACTCCAATTTAAATCCAAAAAGCCAGTTTTGCTTTTATTTTGAGTTTTTGATAATTAATCTTGGTGTAGAAGAAAGATACTTTTTTTTCCTTGAATATTTCACTATTGTAAGTATTTTGTATCACATAAGCTCTCAAAGTGCCAGTTAAGGTCCCTGTATCTTAGATAAATTTTTTTAAAAAATAGACACTTAAGAAAAGGGACCTAGAATCACATTTGCCATACCTACATACACCAAAAAAATTTTAACAAGGAAGGACTCAGAAGAAATACACTGAGTTGCTGAAACACTAATTTAGCTAATCTTTAAATGAGCTGATTTTATAGAGAAAGTACACCTGCCTCACTATAATGCAAGATAATCTTTAAGGGTGTACAAGACCTACAGTGCAACTTGACAATAAAAGCAGCAATGTAAGTCAGTGTCATATAACGTGATTATCTGACACATAAACAGTTGAATACCTTTTCCTTCACATCTTCTGCAAAACCTTTCACAGTTCAAATTGATATAAATATGCTACAGTGGGCAAGACAATAGTTTTACATCTCAAATAAACGTGCAAGTTTGTAGGTGAGTTCATATAAGAATTCCTTGGACTATTTTTATTTTCTTGAGTCATAGTTAAATTCTGAATTCAAACATTGTTATTCAAAACTGTAATTTTTATTTTGTTGTTTTCATTTTTATGTAGGTAATTTTTCACAGAAAATCAGTTTGCATGTTCCTGGGCATTGCTGGTCATTCTCAACATAGAGGTTGTGTTGAGAACAAGCTCAGGTCTCACCCTTTGCAGTTACAGCAGAGTTATCTGAAATTGTGGTTGAAGGAAAAGAATTCATAAAGAAAGATTGAAACTTAAATGTACACATAATCTCTTCTGGTATTTCTGGGTTTTGCCTCAGAATATTTTCTGGGTAGTGTTATTCCTAGTCTCAACTTTATATTTTTTTCTTAAAATTTAACAGCATTAAGATATTTCTAAGCTAGTGGTAAATTTTACTGATTATGGAAAGTGTCAGCAGTTCATAGAAGGAAAAGGTAGTTCTTTTCTCTTCTTTATTACTTCATAGAGGATAAATACAGAAGTTTGAAACAAATCCAAGAAATTATTAAGTACAGAGTAATGGAAAACATTACAATCTTACATTTTTAAAGTTATTTATTCTTGTATTTTTCTAACTTACAAAACAAGGTGTGGTTCCTAAGTTTTAAAAAAAACAAGAGTGAAGAAGTCAAACAGGTTTAAAAGAAGAACTGCAGGTAAGCTGGAGTCAAAAATCTGATGTCACAGGAAAAAAAATATTTAAGATATTTGTTTCTTTGTTTTGAAGTTAAAAGAAAAGAAAATAAAAAAAAAACAAAACTGAATGACTGAAAATGTGCTGTTTTTTCTTTTTCCTACTTGTTGTAGATCTACTACATCTTCCCAGGGTACTTACAAGTCCAGTACACCAGAAGGGACACTTCAGCACTGACTAGGGATGGTAGTCCCACTGTGAAAGCCTCTCAAGGCCTCTCCAGCACTGCTGTTTTGATGAAATGTCATTTTCTGAAAGAAAATAATTGAGGGAAGCTTTTTTCTTGCTCTAACTATGGCTGAAATCTGACCAGATAATCAGGCAGGAATCAAGGTAGAGGGGCATTGCTGCGAGGCAGGAGCAAGTGTGGGGCTGTGTCCTGATCAGAAGCACTGGCTACAGCACCTGCTCTCTATGGCCAGCCCAGGCTTGCAAAGGTGGGACTCTGCCTGAGGAAAACAGGTTGGCGAACTGTCTCTCCTGCTACACTCTTTTAGGAGCACAAAACCTAAGCAGGTCCTCTGACACACAGGGGAGGTGTTTTGTCAGCACAAAGCTCCTCTACAAAAAAGGGGCAGTTCCTTTTGCTCAGTGAGCTAAGCCTGTGAAAAGTACTCTAAAATAAACTAAATCCTAGAACCTTCCCGTTCAAGTAGGCAGTGCATTTCTAAAGGCTTTTGTAGCCTGTGATAAAACTACATGGCAATGTGTGTACTGAACACTCATGAACATAGAAATTCCAAACAAATATTGACAGACTCCTACCAAAACAAAGAACTCTGCTCACCTGTTTCCATCTCACTAGAAAGTATGAAAAAATACAGTGTATGAGAAATGTCAACAAAGTTTCTGGGATGTTCTTACATACTCCAGTGACAGACATACTGAAAGAACACATATTAAACTGCAGCATCCAGCTGACAACACTAAACATTGCAGCATAGAAAAACAAGAGGATAAGCTGCCTTCTCCCCATCTTCTTCATCTAATTTAGCAGAGTCTGTTGCAAGGGAAATGTAATTATGAATAAATAAGCTTTTCCTGTCTTTCACAGAACCTCAGTGCTGTACACAAGATGCAAGCAGTACCACGATCATAACAAGGCATGAATGAAAGGAATGAAGTGCAGAATGGGGAGGGAGAGAGGGAAAGAGGGAGAAAGCCCTTGCTGCTTCTGATCTTGAGACAGTACTGTAGTTATAATGCACAAGCTGGAATCTCAGCATGACCATTTTGGGGAATGTATTCCACCTCTGTATATAACTGTAGGGTAAGGTAGTCCATACTGATTTACAGCCAAAAAAGCAGCGTTTAAAAATATAGCAAGGCTGGCTCACATTACAAAAAAAGGATACAGGAATCCATAACTACCAGACTACTTTTGTATTCACAGAGCTATTAAAATCAATTTTTGTCTAGATAAAATTGTATGAACAAAGGAGAAAATATATGTATTATGTCAAGATGAATTTCAAAATATTTTATTCTGAGTATCTATATAGTTCCTTATCTATGAACCTATCATATTGAAGCATCAAGAAGCACGTTACAATGAAATATGACAGTTGCCTTAACTTCTCGTTAGATACTTAATCTACTAATCTTGCTCACAGAAATACAAAGTACTGTGTCAGGTCTATCCTTGCATACATTGATTTTTTTTTTTGCGCAAAGAAGCGATGCTACCTAAAAAGTTTTTCACATAAATCTTTGCCTGAGATTTTCAACATTACTTAGAAAAGTTGAAATCTCTGTATGTGCTAAGAAGCAGGCTTTCAAAAACATCCTAAAGCAGCAAGTAAGCAATAAGTATCTTAGCCTTTCACATTTGGCAGCTTGTATACAGTAGTCGTAGTCATCGTTGCCCATAAAAGGTTCATTTCATGGCACCATTTCCACAATTCAATAACTCACATAAAAGCAAAGCCGAGGTAGTGTACTGATAGGTTTACATCTTGGCTTAATTCTTCTATATAAATATAAAATCTGAGTATCATCAACACGGAAATCTCCATGTACCATGTATCACTTAACGATGAGTCTGAAGAGATGTGAGTACCAAAACCTGCAAACATCTCCTTATTAAGCAGTGACATCTCCTTAAATGAGAATAAAAATGTCTGTCAAAAAATTAGCAACTTATTTACAGGAAATGTCATGATTTTTGTTTATGCAAAAAACCAAAATAAACCCAAACAATTAATTTTGACCCCATCATCATTTAATTTTCATCGAAATTGATTTTTAAATAATTTTTAACAGGAACTGAAATATAGTATTGTATTGCTAAATTGAAAAATCCACATTCTTTTCCTTTAAACTCATATGTATAAAGTTTAGATTTTTACTCTGAAGTCAAAGTAAATAAGCACTCTTTATGGTATATGTGTATGTCCTGCAAGTTTAATATAAACCCCAATACACATTTTAGAAACCTTCTGAAAACTTTTTAACTGGTTATCTTCAGTGTCTTTCGCCATACAGTTAAAAGTCATTAAAATTGATAATTTATGAGGTTGCATTGAAACATAAAATTTCAAATGTGAAGAAATAAAACATAGTTTTGGAAGACCAGCATCTTCATTCGGATTTGTTGGCCTGTAGCCACTGTGTTGTTATAATCGTTTAAATTAGAAAGCAGATTACAGAAATGGATAAAGATATACCTTCAACTATTTTTCCTAATACAGTAGTGCTGTCTTTTGTCTTTGTACATGCATAATTCTCTGATTTATTAATTCCTGGATCTAATATGGCCAAATCTTTACTCTCCTATGCTATTTTGGACTAATCACATTAACAATTAGCTAATTAAAACCCTCAGATGTTTGGAAATGTTTATAGAGAATGATACTATCTCCATTTCGTCTGCATAATTAGTATACAATAATTAAAAATTACCTACATTACGTTAGAACTTTACAATGAATATTTGTTTCTCTAGGACTTTATTAATTGCTTTTATACATGTGAACGGTGTATTAATTCTACTTAAGCATCAGCTAACTGGAAAACAATAACTAGCCTTTCCTACACAGCACAGTGGATAAGAATACCAGATTGGTTTCTGTTTCCACATTAAAAAAAAAACAAAAAAAAAAGTAGTCCAGTAGCTGAACATAGGGAATGTGCCCTTTCTTCCTACCATACCGTATAATAGTCTGATACCTTATCTCTTCCTTCTTCTCTTTTTCTTTTTTTTTTTCCTTTAGTAATGCATCACACTAATATTATCAATGGGAATTCATCTCCCATCATTTGCACATAAATGGGGCTATATCAATTTAGGTTCTCTAGGAGCTCTGGGCTTATTTTGGTGTGCAGATAGTTTTCAGACAGGTACTCTCTATTCATTCAGGGCAGCCTCAAAGTGCAGTGATTTATCCCTTGATACAGAGCTATGACATGAGAACACAGAGGGTGATTTATTCTGCACGATTTAGTTGAGTGAACATGTGCTGTCAAATAGTAAAATGAAGTGTGTATATTGTATAATGGGGGAATTGAAATAGAATTTATAAACTGTCAGCTTATTGTAAAACCCTGTGCAATTTCTACTAAACTCTTGAAAAAAAAAGGTCTTTTGCAAGTTGTTCAGCAGCAGCTGCAGCTGTTTAAGACATGCTGGGAAGAAGTGGTAATGGCAGTGCTTAGCACTTAATTCCATGTCATTAATTAATGTCACCATTATGCTCCTCTATTTATACTGTGCTGGCACGTAACTTATCTCTTTACTTTCCTATAAAATCTGTCCAAGGATTATTTCCATTAGCATCCATTGCCAGATTTCTCTCAAATAAGATTGGAACTCCCTGTTCCACGCCTCCTGCATGGGTGTTTGAAGGCTTGCTTTTCTGCTTCTGGGAGCCTTGCAGTTATCCCTAGGAAGATAGTCAATGGTGAGTTAGCTTCAGGCATCCTCACTCAGGAGGAAACAGCAAGCCTTTCACAGCCCAGCCAGATTCCTTGCAAGTTTTCAGATCTCTTATCAGGAACATAATGTTCATAAGGCAGCAGGAAATAGTATCTCCTAGATCAGGCTGTTGTGCAGTTCATCCTATCATACTGAGGCATAAAAAGAGCTACATCCTCTTCACTTGGGAGGAGAAGTAGAGAGGTAGGTTGCTCTCTCCTAAGGCCAATGCTAATTCTCTTCCTTTTCTAAATTGCTTAAAAATGATGCAAACTGCAAGAGACTGCAAAGGTCACCTTGCAATGCCTCCTGTTGAACAGTAAACCTGAGGCTAAGTACAGAGTAAATTTATGTCCTTAACAAACTGCCAAGTAACCCTGTCAAAGGATCCACAGGGCAACTTTATATCTTCATCTAAACATACCGTTTTAACTGTTATAGCTATTGCATGTGATTAATGAAGGTATATTTTTTTCACCATTGCTTCATATGTCACTGCTTCCAAACAGCTGTGCTCTCTGATTTTTGCTCTCTGGCAAATATGCAGCTATTTCACTGGATATGTCTGTACCTTAATATATATTTTTAATTTTAAAATGGCTTCTGTGAGCATTTTTGAAACAAGAAGAGGAAGCCAGAATTATGATGTTTAAATTAATGTTTATCTTGTGGCATGAGATACTTGCCTAAAGAGTAGGTATATCTCCAACAAATTTCATTTGAACACGTGTTACTTCTATCCAAATCTGAGTCCCCAGTGACTCTAATAGGACTACAAGGAATCTACAGAAGCAGACTAGTGCAAAACCTATCAAAATAGGTTCCATGTCAAGAATTATATTGAAACAGTCTGGCGGGCGTAGGGATAAAACAATTTGTGACTGTTTTGTTTTTACATATATATACAATCTATTAAGAAACTTAATTTTCAAAATATTTGCCTATATATAAGATTGCTTCCCCTAATCACACATTAAAACTTCTGTGATATTGGAGAGTTTGAACTTTTTTTTTCAAGAATCTTGAAATAAACCATTCATTTTCATGAAAGAAAACACAGAGAAACTTTAATACATACCACTTGGAAATTCCACTTTTTTATGTCATGATATTTGTGAATGAAGGGGAAAAAAAAAAAAGAAAAAGTAAATTCCTGGCTAAAACTCTGAAGCCTTGAGCTGAAAAATACCAGGAGTACATGTATAATTATGGTAGCACATGAATATTCCTCAGGGGCTAAGCATGGTTTGCACAATCAGAATATGTTTTGCTTTAGTACCAAGCATATAAAATGTTATTTTGCAGAACAATTTTTTTTGGAAGATGAGCTCAGGTATTTTTCTTAAAGAAAAAATCTGCAGTATGGAAATTTTTTAGAAGTTTTTACTTCTGGTTTAACTTCTTAGAAAAATAACAAAAAAAGCAACAAAATAAGCATACCCCCCCACATACTTGTTTTTTTGTAATAGATTGCAGTGTAAACATAGATACATATTTGACCTGAGGCAGACAACAGTGCTACTATAGGCAAAAATAGACTTCAGATGGTTCCAGGTTTTCAGCCCAGCCGAGCTGACAGCAAATTCAGCCGAGTGAATCAAGGAGAAAATTTATTTCCCATACATATTGGGATGCACAGAATGTACTACGGCTTCTTCCTGATCAGTGGTATGGTATGTCTATGGTAATTCAGTATTATCCGACCATCCCTGTGTATTGTGAAAAATTCTATATGCTCTGTGATACCTAATTTTTCCTCCAAATCCAGAAAAGGCACTGGGAGATGGAGGTCAGAATTCTGCCTCATTTTATGCATTTGGTTTTTTTGTAGACAGTGTTTTTTATTGGCCATGTGGGCAGTCATGTAGTTAATGACAAAGCTCATCCTAGTCCAGACACACAAGCTCCCACTTAGGCTAAATTATTCTCATTAAGTGACTGTTGTATGGGAGTTGCAATACACATAGTTGCAATTCTTGCACAAAGCTTTTAAAACTGTAGTTATTGCTTCATGATCAAGGGAAGCACAAAAGCATGGACTGGCATAGGTTACAATTCTTTCTCTTCTGCAAAGATGCATTCATCTCTACAGCCAAGCTGCTCCTGGAGGGAAGAACTGCCTCTTCTCTGCAATTATCAGCACTTTCTATGTTTTAATCCATGTTTTCCTAGTAAAGAACTGTTATTCCTATTCCCATATCTTTGCCTGAAAGCCCCTTAATTTCAAAATTATAATAATTTGGACGGATGGGGTTTACATTCTCCGTTTCAAAGAGGGGCTCCTGCCTTTCTTAGAAAACACCTGTCTTTCAAAACAAGACAGCATTTAGAAGGATTTAACTATTTCTTAACACTACATTTTATAGAACCTTTTCTCAAACTTTCTGCCAGCTATAGACTAACCAATAGCCTAATATAGACACATAACAAAAATTAAGGTCCAGGGCAATGTTTTTGAAGTCCCGCAAGCGTAAAACTTAAATTTAAAGGTATGCTTGTGCTATTAAAGACTGCGTGTCATATTCTTCAGTGGAAGGAATTGAGATAAATTTTAGATCTTGTATTGGGAGTGCAAGTCTACCACCTCACTCTAAGATCTGCAATCTAAACACTTACAAGTCCAGTAGTCACTTCAGGCTTCTATTCTGATTAACTTAGGAAAGTTTTTGACATCTACCTTTAAATGGTTGAATCACACCACTGAAATCTCTTTGTTTCTCTACTGTAGAAAGAGCCCAGATAGTTAGATCAGAATTCCATTCTCTAGAATCACAAATGAAAAATTCTGTAATTCAGTAATGGGCGCAAGGTAGGATCAGCTAAAACTATGGTTGCTAGTCAGGACTAGTTAATGAATTCAGCATGTGCTTTCTGAGACTAATTATAATGAAAGAAAAGAAAAAGAATTTTCAGAATAAGGATCACATCCAAATAAAATTTATTTTAAGATTTAGGTGTAAATTATTCCTTTTTAAAGTATATAAATTATATGCCTCCAGCAGGGGACACATCTTCAACAGAATCTCCAAGTGCTTCAAAAGTCTGTAACAAAATTATCTTAAAATGATGTATGAAAGATTCCACATATTAAGATCTACAAACAGTAAGTATTAAAATGAATTTGCTTTGGTCTGCTTTTGTACATTGTAGGTTGAAATATAAACCATTGGATCTTTGTATAGGGGTTTATTTGTGATTTTAAGGCAGATATTTCATTTGTGTAAGATGTTTATCATTTTAGTGTCTCTACTAAATTAGTTGCATCTTGCAATAGCATGTGTTTATAAAGGATTTGAAAAGTTAATGTATTGTAGCACTGAAGACATTCCTGTAAACAAATGCAGAACATGTCAAAGATATATATTCATTTTTAGCAACTAAAGCTCAACAATTGCATAAGTGTGTGCTGGGGGCTGACTGACACATTGTCCATAAGCCAGCAACATGCCTTATGGTGAAGAAGGTCAATGGCATCTGTGCTGCATCAGGAGAAATTTCGCCATCAGATTCAGTGGGGGAAGTTATCCTTTTTCTCTGTCCAGCACTGGTGAGGTGACACCCAGAATCTCTTTCTGGGCTGCCCCCTCTGAACATGAGAACCTTTCTTACTGTGAGGGTGACTAAGCACTGAATAGAATGCCCAAGAAGGCTGTGATATTTCCATCCTTGGAGATATTCAAAAGCTGTCTCAATAAGGTCCTGGGAGGCTGGATATAGGTGGCTGTCCTGGAGCAAAGCATTTGAACCTGATGATCTCCAGAGGTCTCTTCCAACCTCAATTCCTCTGAGAGTCTATGAACAAAAATTCAGTGGTGTCATACGGCTTCACACTACTGCTGTCCTTCAGGATTTTTATTAATCTGTTTTTAATATATTGTCATTTAACATTATTCTGTAACATTACATTTTCCTGAAACTAAAGCTAATACCTAAGGAACAATACAAAAATGTACATCTACATAAAGTTCATTTGGAAACCCTGAGTTTCCCACTGAGACCTAATTGAGTTAACTCGACTAAACTAAACTAAACTTTTGGAAAGACCGTTAGCTGAGATAAGCTAAAGCTAGTGGAACAATGCCACCATCCCATCTGACCCAGACTGTCATGCAGGAGATTACTGTAGTTAAACAGAGCAGCTGACAGGAGAAAATCTCGGGGACAGGAAAGGAGCATGAATGATGATTCATGCTCTGTATGCTTATTGTAGCTTTGTGCTGGGAATGTGTTTGCAAATGCTAATAAATGTGCAGAGGAATAGGAACATGTCCTACCTAAATTCATCCTTTCTGATGGAGCATGAAAAGGTCTAGCTGTTCCCTAATCTCCAGAATTTAAGAAAATGTTAGAATTTGAATTCTGATTGACTTATAATTTTTGTTCTCCAGACACTGAATTATGTACCTCGCACTGGTTGTCTCCGATCATAAACTGTGTTTTTTATACAGAGATATATATATATAGGAATACGCATATAGATATATATCTACATATAAATATACATATATAATGTATGCCTTAAGGAATTTGAAAAATTTCTGAAGAAAGACTTCTTTTACTATTAGTTAAGTTTCTTTGTTTTTGCCCGCTGATGCATCAATAATACTCCTTTTCAGGTGTGGGAAGCAATTGTTTCAGCTATTGTTAGTTTCTTCTTCATACACAAAAATCTTCACATTTTTCTAAGACATCATACCAGGCATTTTCTTTCTGCCATCATGAACCACATTAATTATTTTGACACGCAATTTCAGTACAATCCCATGGAGGGAAAAACAATAGGGGATGATATGGTGTGCCTTTAATATACAGTCAGGCAGGAATTGGGAAGAAGGATTCATATTAGCTAATTTAGCAGTAGGTACTCAAGTGCAAATACAAACTCAAACATGTCTTACCTAATTTTAGGGTCTTTAGGAAGAAGACGTTGGTTTTGCACTGTCACTGACTGCAAAGAGAACCATGGAAGCCATGTCACTTAACTTAAATGGCTTGGTCAAGTGTTTAAATGGAATAAGTAAAATAAGTTTTCTGGGTTATCTTTACTAAATGTGCCAGACTCTGATTTAGCAAAGCATCCTGGGGGTTTCCATCTCTCCATTACTCACTGATGAAATTTTCCAGCAGGTAGCCTACTGCCAGCAATACTGCAAATCACCCAAATTATGCTATACACAGTTATTTTGGTACTGAGGAACTAGAAATGGCATGTCCTTAACTGACTGGAAAACCAGTTATGATATAACTAAACCATTATCATATAACTAAAGACGAGAGTAATTAAGGATACAATTTTGTGACTTTGGGATGCCCTAGCTTAATGCTATCTCAGACTACTAATGGGTGACTTTATCTTATGGACATAAACCCAAAATATTTATAAGTACAAGAAAGACAAAAAAAAACCTCAGGAATTTTAAATAGTATCTTAGACAGCTTATTACACCCACGGGTGACAAAGAAAAAAGTCCTTTTTTACCCTAGGGGATACAAAGATTTAGAGGCTTGCTTTAAACTCTGGCTCTGTTGCTGCCTCATAGAAAAGCAAGTATGTGCACACATAAAAATTATCCATAAAATAAAGACAGAACATAAAAATCCACTGGGCTAGGAGGAAGGTTTATCTAAACTATTTTCCTGCCTCTTACAGTGGCCAATACAGATATAAAGAAATAATAATGGATAAGAATTAACAGTGATACTTTGCAGGAATACTTGTTTGCCTTTCAAGTGTTTGCAGCTCACAAAGGTGATAACTTTTTAATGAATGCTCCTTCATTGGTTTTCTTTTCATAAACTCCTCCTTTAAGCTTTTATTTTCTCTTGTATTTGGTGGTAAGTATCATTAATGATGAAAAATATTTGGAAAGACTAATTATAAGCATTGCTTTTATGCTTCTATACGCAGATAATTGTTATTAGTCAAAACTCTATTAAAAAGTAGGTATTCTGCAAATTAAATTGTGCTTTCTCAGTATAAACACAGCACAAAAATGTATGGAGGGAGAAACAAATTACCTGTAGGTTAGTAATAGCATGGAGGCAGATAATTTTTACCTTGATATAACTCCAGTGACAAAACTGCTGAACTACTGATTAAGAAACCTAGTATCCTAATTGTCTAATTCTCATTCCTCTAACACCTATGAAATCTGCTTTAAATGAAACTGGCTACTTTCAAAGCTCAACATTTCTTTACAAGTACTCTAAACAATTGTAGAAATGAAATTCAACATGCATAGCATATTTGAATATATTCAAGCAAGACTTAGCTATTTCCTTGTATCACTACACCATGATTTTCCAGGCATGTCTAACATAAAAGCCTAGTATTACATGTAATAGGAGCATTTCTAAAAAAGATCACTTCTGAAAGTCAAACAGAATTGCAAGATGCTCATTTTTTCCTATTCCCTGTGAAATTCAGACTACCCACATAACCAAAATTTCCTCTGAGAGATTTCCTTCCCTTTTCTCTTTAAGAGAAAATTGACAGCATGTGGTGTGACTTACTGAACCTCCTCCATCCCTACAAGTCTCGGGGAGAGACAGACAAAGCTCTGCTTCCCTTAGGTCTTTCAGTCCAGCCTCTGCTGTGGCATTCATGCTATTCTTCCCTTTCTGCCTGCATGGCCACAGATGACAGTGCTGGGGCTGCTGCAAGGAAAGCAGGTGTCCTGAGTGAAGAGAAATGGGGAGAATGATCATGGGGTAATGAGACATAATTATGAGTGGAATGGTTGCCTGTGTTATGGATGAGAATTACCTACCCAAACAGGAGGTAGAATGGGAGAATAGAGTAGCTCTGCCTCATATTCCCGGGGAATATAAAAGCAGGTAGGAGAGTAAAATGATGTTAAAAAGTCTAAAGAAGGGGACTAAAAGAGATTTCTTCCAGCAAGCTATAGGGCTGTGGAAGCCATGTTAATTGTTCTAAGTTCTCTAATTGCACCTTCATTCTCAGGATACTCTTCTAAATTTTCAGTTTCTCTTTCTCATTCATGACATGCTAAAAAACAGCTCTAGACCTTGGCAGACCTCTCCCTTCTATCATAAATTTTTCAAAATAGTAATAGACCCCAGCTTCTCCTTCCATTCATTTTGCTGTCACTTCAAACCCAAATTTTGCTTGCTCTACTAAAAAGCTTTGAGCTGTTTCTCAGTGTACCCTAGAGCAAATCAGCTGGGCAGCCAAGCAAGCAGTCAGATTTCTTCTCCTCACCAAGAGCCTGTAACAAAAAGATGCAAAGGAGGAAAATCAGTCATACCCTTCCTGTCTAAACAGTTTCTGACAGCTCATTATAATTATTGAATGTCAACAGTGAATTCAGCCATATGCAAATATGTGGACAGAGATGGTTCCTGCAAAAGACTCAGCTGATTCAGAGACACAATGAAGCCTCAAAAAAATGGGCCTAGGTTAAAGAATTTGCACAAATATGTATGCATGCACTAATATACAAGACCACAGTCAGTACCTCAAAATTAATTTTTAAAATATAAACCTTGTCAATGGCTCTTATGAAACTTTACACAGTGTTCCTTCTAAATAAAGGTACAATATAGTTCGAGACTAAAATCAGAGTGCAATATCAGTTGGTCTATGACAACATAAAAATGCTTCAGAACCATTGTCATTGTCAATATTTATGCAAAAAAACTGAGACTATTATGTAAAGAAAGGATGTTTAACAGAAGTGCCTGATGCAAAAAAAAAAAAACTTTGTCTTATATTTCTATCAGCTGTGTCATAATGCAAGTCAAACTCAATACAATGTGGATAACACTTGTTTTAATTATGTACTTACATCTTACTGCCTATTCTTCTCACACATGACACTTTTCCCCAAAATTTTCCAGTTTAACTTGCTATATTTACATTGCTGCATCAGTGTTTACACATTTAAAATTTTTAAATTTTATTGTGTTTTAGAAATTGCAGTTCTTGCCTTGTTATTAGTCTAAGGTGCTTTTAGCATTACCAGCGTTTTTTTTCCACTTTACTCAAGTAGTCATTTGCATAAAAACGGATGGTCCAAACATTTCCTGAAAATCAGGTTCCACTGCATTTTATTGTGCAGAGAGAGAAATGAATGAGATACCTAGAAATGGGAATGAGGACAAATACCTTGTTAGCAGAAACAGAGGCTTAAACATCTTTAAATCTAAAAGGCCAGAGGAGACAGTGCATCTCTCTGAAACTGCATACTCAGGGCTCCAGTCACAAACTTTTGAAGCCACGACTGAAAGTCTAAAACATTCCTAGGGTTTACCTAAATAAGTATTTATCTTTTCACTCCAGAGGAGGTATTTCCTTGTGAAATATTTCTACATTTTAGAGAAATGGCAGAAACTATCTCTTTCCCTTCAGATTACTTCAGTGTCTTCAATGTTCCCCTCAATGCGGAATATGAGCTGTAAAAACTTCCTTTGCTCCTCATTTTTGTGACTATTATTTATTCACTAGTAACTTGAGAGTTCTGTGGCTTCAGTAATGAGATATATTCAGGCACCTGAGAAATTTTCTCTATTAGAGGTCTTGCATTGATATATTTATCAAGAGGTTTAGGAGCAGGGATTTCTTTTTGTCAGCTTTTCTGTGATTTTTTTGTAGTCCAAACGGCAAAGCAGCCATGTTTGGCACAAGTAGTTATGTGGTTTAGTCCCTTTCAAAAGATTTTTGCCTGCAATTTAAAGTAGCTGGGGCTTCTCAGGCACTGAGCAGATTAGAGGAAAACTCCTGAAGGAAGGCTGCCAGACTCTATAATAACAGTTCACAGCTTGCTTGGACTCACTCTCGTAGCATGTACCAGACATGGATACATCATAAGAAATTTGTAGTAGTGTCTTTTTAGGCATTCATAAATTTTGACCTTACTCCTATACTGTAGCCACAGATTTCTTCTCCATCTGGTTAAGCACAAGGAAAGAAGTTTACAACAAAGTCTTCATGTCCCCTTCTCACAACAGCTGTAGGTGACCACACTGCTCCTGAGCTATTGCATCCATCCATGTACGTGGTACTTGAGCAGTCCTTGGTAGCCCATCTAAGAACACAGCCCAGCTTTATCTCAGTGAAACTTGTTAAGTTTTTAAGCTACTTTTAGCTGCTCTGTTAAGTAAACAACCCCTCAAATATATTTTGATATCAGACAATTGGTGTTATTTGTTGTCATTTCTTTTCATGTGAGAACCTGATCCCATGGGAATTTGTGAAGACACAGGGTCAAGAAAGAAAGGGCAGTAATTTGAGATGGCAGATTTGGTTCATTAAGTATTTATTTATTCTCTGTATGCTGGTGTTTGTCAGCATTTTCACCATATCTGTTCTGTTTCTAAATTAATGCCAGTTCCCATCAGTGCTTTATCTTTTCTTTCTGAAGAATAAATAGACCAGCAGGGTACAATGGTAACAGAGCTGATCTTGCAATCAAAAAGAAGGCAGTGAATATTTTTGTTGTTATTTTAAAATGTAAACTCCTGAAAAATTTATCTTTACAAAAAGATACTTCCTCTTTTTTATGCCCTTATAAAGGTGGAAGAAAAGGTTATATCATATAAACACCATATTTTGGAATCAAACTATTTTTGTATTAATTTTGACTTATAACACCAAATTAATATATAGAAGCAAAAGATTAGCAAAATAATAGAAGAGAAAGAAGCAAAGTGTGCATAATAATATCTAGGTATTCAGTGCAAGCTTTAAGTGTTATTTCTGAGACAAATTATTAAATACAATACAACTACTCCTAAACTTCCACCATTTTGTGTTTAGGCTAATCATTACCCCATCTGATTTTGCTGGCAGCATTTCTACTTCCTGCTGAGATGTGAATATTAACCTCCACATGTCTTCCTTGTCTAAATGAAAAGTCATCAAGTAGAATTCCCTGCTCTTTAGTAAAAAAAAAAAAAAATGTCAAGGGAAAGTGGTGCAATTAAAAAAAAAAATCTAATATATTGTAAATTCAGCTAAAAAAAACTTCACAGACAAAATGAACAACAATAATCTCACAATTAAAGATTAGTGTAAAATTCTAAAACAAATCCATATTAAATAAAAAAGCTTTTTGAAAGAAAAGCTAAAATTGTAGGCATACATTGATTGTAATTATAGCTTAGCTATTCCTGCTACAGTGAGTCATACAGGAGTTCTTTCTGAATAAGTACACAAGCATTTCTAGTACAAATACTGAGAAATGTGCTCATTGAAAATAATTGTTCCTCTCCACAAAGTAACTGAAATATTAATGAAAGAAGAATAAGGAAAAATTAATTGAAAATATTCCAAATATTTATAAAATTTTCTTTCTAATAATTTTCTCTATTTTATTTAGCTTTGCAAACATTACCTAAGATATAGGCTGCTACAAATTTAAATATGGAGAAATTACTAAGACTGAAACTTCAGTGTAGACAATTATAAAAGCAACTAATATTTTTGCAAGACACTGATAATAAATAATCATGCTTAAATAAAACCCTGTGTTGGAAATCTTAAACTCAGAAGATTTTTTTTTTAGTCTCAGTCTTTTAAGTAGATTATATACATTCATTGAGAATTTCTAGTTCTATTCTTTCTGAAGGAGGAAGTTTGAAGTAAAAAGCAAAAAAGGTGGCTTTTTAAAATATATACTTCAAGAGAAAGCTAAGGCTTAATTCAACTTTGAACCACATCTTCCGGTACCTTTTGGTTCCATAAAAAGTATTCTTTTTTTATTAAGATCTTGAGCAAATAGACAGTTTCCTCAAGTTACACACTCCCCTTACTAACCTATAAATGTTAAAAAAAATGGTGGAGAACATTTTTCACTTGTTTCAGGCCTCAGTGCCTTTAAAATTAATATTTGCAGATTACAAAATTCTAAAATGGGCCTCAGAATTCCAGTATACACGTGTTTATCCACAGTATTTTTTAAATTTGGATTGATTGTTTTTAAAGATAAAATGAACTGCATCTATCAGTCACATAAAATTTTTCCTTCTCTTTAGAAAATCTTAGTCACTTGTTTCAACTTTCAGCTGGGGCTCGTCGGGATTCTTTCCTTCTGGTTCTGGTTTTCTTTGCCTCAGCTTAATATTGCACAGCATTATACATGCATGTGTCTTCTGTAGATCAATTTATTTCTGTCCAAAATGAAATCTCAGCCTTTCTGCTAAGTTAAAATTCTTGTAGGTTTCTGTGGTGAGTTGACCTTATCAAGAACATAGAGGGATAAAATAAAATGTAAAATCTTCCAGGACAAGCTAAGGCTAAGGAGCTCACTCATCAGTTACCATCATGGACAAAACAGACTTGACTTGAGGAAATTAATCTAATTTATTACTAGTTAATAGCAGATCAGGATAGTGACAAACAAAAACAAAACTAAATGTACTTTCATTTCACCTCTTTACTTCCCATGTTAAGCTTTATTTCGAGCTCTTCTACCTCCTTCTCCTCCCCCAAACAGTATAGTAGGATGAGGAATGAGGTTTGGGGTCAGTTCATAACCCTTTGTTTCTTCCACTCTTTTCTCACACTCATCCCATGCTCCAACATGAGGTCCCTCCTGTGGGATACTGTCCTCCAAGAACTGCTCCACTGTGCGTGATTCCTATAGGACTTTGTTACAGTGATTGCTCCAGCATTAGTTCTCTAAATGGACTGCAGTCATGCAGGAAAAGACTGTTCCAGCATGGTCCCTCATAAGCCTCCATCCCTGCCAGCAGTCTGCTCCAGTGCAGATTCCTCATGGTCCACTGTGTTTGTGTGAAGTCCTTCTTGGTCAGCAGGATGGGCATCTACTCCACTGCAGTCCTTCCTGGGCAGAGCTGGGACAACCTGCTTCAGCATGATCTCCTCTGGGGGCTGCAGAGGAATCTCTGCTCCAGAACCTGGACCACCTCCTGCTGGATGTCTGTAGGGCTCCCCTGGGTGAGTGTGAGCTGCTATGTACCACCACTCTGATGGAAAGTAGCAGCAGTGCGTGAGAATTCCTCCCCACTGCAGGGATCTCTTCAGCCTGGAGAACAGAAGGCTCAGGAGGACCTCAGCAATACCTAGAAATACCTGGTGTGAAGAAAACAGAGACAGGCTCTTCCCAGAGGTATCAGAGTAAGAAAGAAAAAAAAAAAAAAATTGAGAGAATCCAAGACATCGCTTAGAGGTCAAAAGCTCAGACTTCCAAAAAAAACCTACAAATACATAGCCTCAAAGATACCAAACCAAAAGGCCACTGCTGGTGAAACTAACAGTACAGTTTCCCTGTATTTTACCTTTTTCTATCTGTATGTCTCTGATGTATTTAGAAAGAGATCCTTTGTAGTAAGGGTGACCTCATGGCTTTGACTTCATGCAACACTGAAAGTGTGTTGCATGAAAGAAAGTCAGTGTATAAGACCAGAAGTGGGTCAAAACTGATCATGTATTAAAACAAAAAGTGAGGAAAGGGGGAAAAAAAGATGATACAGAGATTTTAATTAAAATTCATGTTATTTACTAATGCATTTTTTATTTATATATTTATTTTTAAAATGTTTATAAATTTACTAAAAATATATAATAAATATAAATCCTGATTGTCAGTTTGAAAAAAGTACTAGTATTTGAATCACAACAAAATTAATAACATGATAAATAAAAGACATACTTTACCCATGAGGAGCAATTTACCTGATTGTGGAAGTTCTCATGTTATTTTCAAGGCACTGTGTGCACAAATTGGAAGAAACAGTAAGAGAATATTTTTCCAATCTATTAAGGTAATCATATGCTTATAGAAATATATGATAATTCAAGTGGGCAGGACCTTGGGAAGGCTTTAGTCCAATGTGCTGCTCAGAACATGACCAAATCTGAAGTTAAAAAAGGATGCCTAAGGTTGTGTCCAGTTAGGTCTTGAAAACGAGTGAGGACTGAAACAGTACATCCTGCCTGGGCAATCTATCCCATTATTTGACTGTCCACAAAGGAAAAGAAAAGCTTCTCTCTGAATTTCCCTTGTCTACTTCATGTGCATGTTCTTTTGTCCTGCAGCCACCCACTGCTGTGAAGGGCCTGGTTCTGTGTCCTTGTTGACTTCCTCATAGCTATGATGCTGCTCTTAGGTCCCCCACAGTGACCTTTTCTCCAGGCTGAAAAAGCCTGTGTGTCTCAATCTCTCCTCAGAGGACCAGTGCTCCAGCTCTGGACCATCCTAATGGCTCTCCCCTGGGTCCATTCCAATGTAACAGTGACTTAAACACCTGACAACCATAACAAAAAGGTTTTCGACTCCTTTCTATCAGTCAAAATGAAATACGACGTGAAGTAGAAAGCATTCTGAAATATATAATAAAAAAAAAAGGATAAAACTCAATTTTACAACAGAAGAAAAAGTGTGGGGACCAAGATGACTTCTATAGATTCTTCTATAATCAAGATAAAGCTGTGCCACATACTGTAGAACATATATTTTAGATACTAGAATTATGGTTGTAAATGAAAGTATATTTTAATGTACAGTTCATATTCTTTGAATATCATCTGTAATGAATGGATGAGAGCAGGAGAAAGATGGCTCTTGACACCAGTAATGTTTTTTGATGGGCAAGCTCAAAAACACTGATTTTCCCCCAGACTTCTGAAGATGAAACTACAGTCTTTTCCTGCTGATTTTGGACAAAACTGTGGCTAAAAAAGACCTGGTCTTAGGAAAGTGGCACAAAAGAAATTGATCACTGTGCTTCAGAACAGTTCTTCATTCTTATCTCTGCATGTTCCTTCTCTGTTTCTAGCCTCTGTTTCTAAGGAGTTAGCTATTTTCAGAGCAGCAGTCCCTGTGCTTTATATGTCCAGTTAAAATACCTGAAATATTATCACATATAACTACCAGAAGACTGTGAAAAGTCTTGATTTCTAAAAATGCCAGACTTTCAGTCTAAATTTACTTCCATCTATCGGCAATAAAGAAAGTCTAAGCAAAAAGAGCATGTGCAAAAAGCAAAATGTCTAAGCATGTGCATGGATTTTATGAAGAATTTAATGTCAATGCAAGCTCATAGCACCTGTCTCCATCCCTCTGAACACCTTCCATTTGTTTAGCTCCCTTAATAGTTCTTGGATTGCTTCAGAAAACTGTTTTAGTTTGAAAAATAAAAAAAAGAATATATATATGTATATATTTATATATAAAACTTTAATTCACAACATATCTTGAAAATTACAAGAAGCTTAAGTTGATATTTTCTGAGTTCAGTATCACATAGCAGCCACAGAAGATAACTCATAGACAGATAGCAAAATTTAGTCTCTATTTGGAAAAAGAAATTTTAAAACAATGAAGAACAAACCATAAAGCTGACGAGGTAATATTTAGGGAAATTAACTACTTTTAATGCCATTTGATAAGATTTATGCTTTTCTTTCCTTTACCTTGGGAGGTGAGAAGAAAAAATCTAATATAGTATTTTAGAATATTTCGTAGAAGCTGGACGATATATTTCTATGAGACTGAGGTACATGCTTTCATTATTAGAGTCACATTTTAATTTGTTTGGGTGTTTTTGTTTTATTTTTTTTTTAATGTAAGAAATTCTGAGCATATTATTTCCAGTTCCATCCATCAAGTAAGGAAAAAATGTGATTTATTGCTGTTCCAGAATTTTAAAACTAAAATTAGAAGAGATTTGTAAAAAATTAATTTCTACTTCTTTTTTTTTTTAAGTCCTTTAAAAATTGTTTCTGTTCCTTCAGACAGAAAAGTTTAATTTATGAAATATATTAATTAAAATTATGTTATTTTTGCCACAAAGAAACAAAATTTTAAACAAATATGAAAAATTTATTTTGTAATATAGATTAGATCTGGTATTTATATCTCAAATTTATACATCAGTAAATTCAGTGGATCATTTAAAAGAGAAAAACTTGCAAATTAGAAAAGTTCAAAAACATTTACAATATCCTTATGGCAAGTTCCAAATAATATCTTAGAGGTCTGAAATAAGGTTTAGGTGGAATGGAAACCATTAGTTCTAATTTTATGACCTAAAGTCAAATATTCTGATCCTGACCACTCCCACAAATTTTAATAATGTAACACTTTTCAAGCATTCCTAGAGCTGCTCAGAAATGATACTCTGAGTCTTGAGTCATGAATGTGTTGTCATCAATGTCCTGGCATAATCGTAAACAGACTCTGCAATTTATTCCTCCTGTCCAAGGAACTCGATGTAAAAATTGTCAAGGAATTCCTGCTATTTTCCTAAATGTTTGAACTCCACCAACATACAGCATGGTTGGTTTCTTTCCTAAACAGCTGGGCTTAGTCTCCCTTCCTATTACTGCTTAATGGGTAAAATATTTGTCAGGCAAATTATTGCTTTTAATTACTGAAGAGATTCAAATTTTCTGAACTCAAATTTCAAAAAAACGCTTTGGTAACCAAATCAAAGCTAAGCTTAAAATCAGAAGTAGAGTACATAAGTCTTCTGAAATAGCTTCATTATGCAGTGAAATGTTCTTTACTATGCAGTAGAGAAGTCAAGGGTTTGGAGTAATAAAACTAAGTAAGAGAAACACAGACACAGTGACTAGGAAACACATGTCTTTGCAAGAAACACAGTCTTTGGTTTTCCAATGAACCCACAAGAGATGGGATGAAATTGCTGGGTTTTTTCCTTCCTAATTATCTATTTTACCATCCCCCACCCCTCAAAAAGAAACCCACTAACAGATAAACAAACAGACAAACAAACAAAACAATAACAAAAACCCTAAACCAAACCAAACCAAACAACTAAATCAAAGTCTGAGATTTCTCAATCCATGAAATTGCATAGTAATGTCCGTTCTTGTTCACTGTCTGAACTGGTAAATCTGTAACTATTTACTGGAGAGCATGAAAACTCCCAGAGAGGAGCCACAAATAGCATTTCCTCTGCCTTGTAGCCAGAATCACCGCTCAGTTAAAGGTGTTTTCTTGAAAGACAGGAAAATTCAGTTTCTGTCACCCAATAGTTTCATTGGGAATTCAGTTTGGGTCTCTTGTTTGCTGGGCTGAGAGGAGAGGTGTGAACATTAAGCTACTGTACAAGGGCAAGTAATTAGAGGGTTTTCCCCAGTATTTTAACACTATTCTGCTAAGGTTGCAGGCAGAAGCCTGAGCTGTGCCTGACAGAAGAAATGAGGAGAAATTGCTGAGTGTGGTATGTGAAGATGTCCAAAGACAGGGATAGAAAATGGCAGAAGTTACCAATAGTGCTGTGAGACATTGACAGGTTACCGTCCAGGTGGAGGCATGCAAGAGATGGCTGATCTTCAAGGGGCACTTTTGGGGAAAGGAATCTCACCAGGCCAGAGAAAATCAGTAATATTACTCCTAGAGAGAGAGGAGGGAAGAATCATCAGTGTCTTTCAATCTGACAGATTCTGTTGTCCTTAATAAGTGTCCTTATTCTCTTGTGAGTTTTGTGCTTTCCTAAGCGAGCAAGCAAAACCAAGTTCTTGTGTTATGTTTTCCAAGTAGACATTTTGCTAGGTGTCATAAAAGCCACAAAACTTCAGTGTCTTAAGCCAGTATCAAAAACATTCTGAAATGAAGCTCCTTTCATTCCAAAATGGAACAGAACCTAAATTTCTCTCTGAATTGTATAATCAACTTAGAACCCTGGTTTAGAGATCTTTAGGAAACCTGGGTTTATCTGTTTATGCACTTTAAATGTTTTGAATTTAATCTTAATCTCAACACAAGTTTTGCATATTGATTTCCCAGTGAGAGAAGCATACCTGTGTGTTTTGTATTTTTAAGTTTTTCATAAAAAGAACAATATACAGCTAAACAGGTATTCTACTTTTTAAAATATTTATCCATACCTTTAGTATTTTTGTTAGCTGGGCTTTTAGTGCTTCTCATTTTCTTTTACTCAGTTTTGCTTACAGTTGCAATATTTTTTTTTTTCTGAACAGTTTTGTTTTCCTCTTCCTCTTTTTTTATGTTTAAGACTTTTTTGTCAGCTTTTGTTTTTAGCTACTTATGAAAGTAAATAGTAAATACTTAAGAAGATAGAACATCTGTTTTGTATTAGATAATTCCATTTTAGTGCCTGACAGCCTCAGCAGTATGGCTTAGAAATATTATATTGGCACATTCCTCACTTGAATTGAACATGGTAGATCAAAGAGAAAGAATAACTGCAAATTACAAGTTCCTAATCTTCAGATATTTCACCCAGTGCAAAATAAGGACACTAAATGCAAGCTCTAACTCATTCCTTTGGAGAGCTTAACACAGCAATTTTCTATTCTTCCCTCCTTCATGCTTTTATTGAGATGTTCATCTCATGTAATGTTCTTTTGAAAGTCACCCTACTGTCCTGTATTCCTGAGCACATGGGGAGATACTATGTAGAAGAAGGGGGAGAGAATTTTGCCAAGCCTTTTTTTATTCTTTCTATTTTTTTTTTTTGGTAAAAGTTATGTATTTAACTAAATGCTTTCCATTAGGAGCAAATATCAGAAGTCATTTTCAATACATTTAAATTTTTCAGTGTATTTCACAGTTGTAGGTATAGATTTGATAGGAAAAAACCCCCATATTTTTTAGAAAAAAGCTTCTTTCTTTTTTTTTTTTTTTTTTTGGTAAAAGTTATGTATTTAACTAAATGCTTTCCATTAGGAGCAAATATCAGAAGTCATTTTCAATACATTTAAAATTTTCAGTGTATTTCACAGTTGTAGGTATAGATTTGATAGGAAAAAACCCCCATATTTTTTAGAAAAAAGCATCTTTTTTATGCATTAAGGTGATCTGCAAGGAGACATTTTAACCAAAACAAAAAAAAGACCAACTCAAAAACCAGTAAAGCAAAGCACCATATGATTGGAAACCAGATGATAAAGAAATAAATTAGGGATAAATATTATTAAATGCCGTATAGATCTATTTCATGCTCTTAAATTCTTTGTCATTTTCTTACACTAAAAATTTGTAAACGTAAAAGGTCAAAAATTGGCATGAGGGGAAATTAACCTAATGATTATGTGACACTTAACCAATGGACTATAGATATTCCTGTCTTTTTGTTTTGTTTTGTTTTGTTGTTTTTAAATATTGTGGTTTATATCAAAAAAAAGGTTTATATCAAGAAAGAAGTCTGCAGTTCCATGAATTAAAGTGACAGGGTTTTTTTTCCTACTGATAACACAAAACTATTGATCAACCCTGACCATTGTGGTTAAAAAAACATTACTCCACAACATGCCTTTGAAAAGTTTGAAAATAAACATGAAACATGGATATGGATATGGATATGGATATGGATATGGATATGGATATGGATATGAACATGTAAGTGTTTTTACAAAAATCACTAAAAAGAAAGAGAATAGCAGACTGTTGTAAAGTGAAGGAATTCACTAAGTGATGATCTGGATAACTGGTGAGGTATAACAATGTCATATAGTTAAAACACTTTGTAGTTTCCAGGTCTTTTCCTAAGGCTACTCTTTAACACATTTGTCTCTCTCTACAAATGCAGCAAAGAGGACTGGAGACAACCACACAACTCTCACAAGAGCAACCTACCAGATTCATTCTCTCAAATTTTTTCCCTGCCTTAAATATTCCTAAATATTCCTAAATTATTTCATTTTCTTTTAAATATCTGTATCTTTCTGTTAGTTCCAGCATAATGGATGAGTTTTCTTTGTGGTCATAGAAACAATCACCTCCGCCTCCTACTTCAATGTCATTTTAGAGGGTTTGTTTAGTTACCCTAGGCTTTCATGAATAGAATCCAGATGTCTTTTCTCTTTGGAGCTGTTGAACATCCTGAACTAAATGTGTCCCTTGTGCAATAATTGAGTGGAAGAAAATGTTTTACTTCTATGTTGATACCTTTTTACACGCTATTTGCAAAGGCAGCTTTATTTAGGTACAAAAATGCATTTCCATAATTAAAAAAACCAAAAAAACAAAAACAACAAAACAGAAACAAATCAACCAAACAGAAAAGACAAAACCAGAGCCCTCAAAGCAGTAAAAATACCAAGCTAAATAGTTAAAATATTCTGTGGCTTGGGGCATTTCAAGCTCAGAAGACCAAAATAGAATTAACTTAAAAGAGGCTTGTCAATGCTGCCACACATACTGTCAATCAGCCAAAGCCTGGAAACAGCCACCTGGCTACACTCAGCTCCCCAGGAGATGAAGGACTGCACTGCAAGAGTGAATGACAGTGTGCACTGTTCCCTAATTTCAAAGCAAATCTATTTGTTGCTTTTTGCTTCTAGCAGGATGTTGCTCGGCTTAACAGATTTTACATATCGTACCCCCTTCTACAAAACACCTGCATTCTCCAGACTGGTATTTTTGCTGCCCTGGCAAGTGTCTCACCTGGTGGAAAGAGCTGTATGGACCTAATTTAGGCTCCAGCCTCCTGCTCCTAACCACAGCAGCAGACTTTGCATGTGCATTAATCTGTCCCTTAAAAGATCTGAATGCTTGGAAATCAGTTCACAATCTCAGGATATTAAGTACCAAAAGCTTGATGCATTTTTTTCTCATTGCATTATAAAGTTTGCCTAATGTTTTCTGTCAGTAGTTCTTCTCAATGAATAGAAAGAAATCCCTGTAAACTGGGATTTCTTAATAAATACAATATGAACTATTAAGCCCACTTCTATGATACACTCTAACAGATAAAACTTCTACTTTTGTGCAACCTAACATCTTGATTCTTGTTTGCTTACTCATCAGGTTGTTTTAGCATTAGGAAAGAGAAAAAAAAAGTCCACAAAAAACAAACAAAAATAAAAACAACAATAAAATAGTCAGAGCTATCAAAGGGCCTCTTTTGGCAAATGATTTTCTGGTAAGAACAGTGGCCATAATCACACAGATAATGCGTTTAGTTTAGCTCTAATTTCACCTAACAGAATCTGACAGCCTTTTGCAGAGTCTCTTGTTCTTGACTGTGCTACAGCAGTCACTCTACTTTTATTATATTAGACATGATACTGATATATTTTAAACAGCCTAGTAATTACAGTAATGCCCTTAGGCCACTCCTAATTTCAACTTCAGCTCTCATCTAACTTCACTTGTGTGTATTGTGTGCATGTGGAAAGGAAAAGAAATGGAATCTTCAAAAGTCTGTCAATTTAAAACCACTTCAAAATAATAATTCATAAACAAATGCTTGGAATAACCTAATATTGCCAACTGCCAATACTCAAACACTATTAATTATAACTGTTTTTAAATAGATACATTAAAATTAATCATAATTCTTCAATTTTTTTTCCAGGTCTTGCCTGATAAATTATCAACAGGGTGGAAGCAATGTATTAAAGTCAATTATCTGGACAGAAAACTGCATCTAATAATGTACATGCTACTTCTGCCTCTTGATAGCATATATGCTAGAGGAGACTTTGAAAAATAAAATTGAATTTTTTTTATTCTCAGATAATAAACTTTAAGTTTTGTTTTTTTGTTTTTTTTTTTTTAAAGAAGGAGAAAGAAAAAGGAAAAAACAATTTCATCAAGCATGTGGAACAAGTTACATTGGCCATGGTAAATACCTGAAGACAAAATTAATTTTTTATTTCCCCCTTCTTCATATATCAAAATATATAAAGTCTTTTCAATTTAATCTTTAAAGATTTATAAAAATAAAAACTTGAAAAGCAGTTACAGCATACTAATTTTTTATACTCAGCTGGAATTTGCAAAACTGAATAATCATCACAATGTGCATTCATGCCAGTGATGTTTGCTTTGTTTTCAGAATAATAACTTGAAAGCTTTTTATGCTCTTTTCTCCTTTTCAATGTCATGTGAAGCTCTTCACAGCAAAGCAAAAGAAACGTGAAGCAATAAGGGGAATGTACATACAATTTCTTTGTTTTCCCTGTCTTTTTAAACACAGGATGTGGTTTTAATTTTTTAGTCTTTCCTCCAATGTTATTTTTTTTAAATTTTAAAAGAAACAAGCTTTCAGATCTGTTTGTGGTTTCCCACATACTTAATCTAGATATGGATCTGTTCGCTGACTTACAAAAACATTACAGACTCCCTCTGGCGCTGTTGGATCTCCCTTGTCTCCCTATGGTAGAAAGGTGTTACATCTTTACAAATATGTCGCCAGATATGTAATGAGCATCTGGTAGAATATTTCTTTACTTTTTAAACTGAATTTGCTGTATCCTAAAGTACATAAGCCATCTTTTATAACAGCTCTACAAACCTCAATGATGAGACTTACTGTGAAGAAACGTAGGAGGGGAAAAAAACAGCCAGAAAAAAAGGAGAAAAAAACCTAGTAATCTCTCCTCACTTTTGGAAGTACTTAGGCTTAGCTTTCTGAGGTATAGGCTCAATACTAGCAATTTAGGGACTTCTATATTCTATATCAAGAGAGAGTATCTCCATTTCCTTTAACAAAGAGTAGTGAGTTGTCACTATAATTTTCTTTAGAAAATAACTTCATTGAAGCAGAAGTTGGGAACTAAGAAACATACATTATGGCCACTGATTTTGTGCTCACCTAATCCATTTAAAATATTTTTATTGAGGTATAAATATAAAACCTACAGTACTTGCAGACTCCATTAAAAGCTTATCTGCTTATCTGACACAAATAAAAAGAGATGTTTTTACAGAGAAAATGCTAAAGGAAATCAAATAGTATGGGTCAACTGTGATTTGTGGAGATACAAACAGGCTACAGAAATTATTTTGAGCCTTAAAGAAAAAAACCCAGAAGAATCCTTCCCTCTTTGTCAATTAAACTTAATTAAGCTATAGTTTAAACTCAACTATACTTTAAAGACTTCATACTTTTTATGCTTTCCTTATAAATTTAGTTCTTTCTGTCACAGAAATGCTGTAAGTGGAGAGGGCTCCTGTCCATGCCATCCCTGGTCATCTGCACTGAGCCGTGCTTCAGTACATAAATTATGTATATGTGTGTGTGTTCACACACACAGAGCATCCTAAAGGTCATTCCAGGAGAAAATGTATTCTAAAATGACTAAGACATGAAATGTCTTGCAATTAGCAATGTATTAGACGACAATAAACGAACATATGCATACAGAAAGATTACTTTTAGGATGTTGATTGCCTTTGAACATGGCCCTGAGTAAAGACCTTGAACCATTAAGAAAGGGTGGTTGGAAGAAGGAAGGAGTAAAACTGTATAAATTTATGATCCTGCTGTTCAGGTGCCATTTGAAGATCGGTATACCATATTGCCATCATTTTTCACCTTCATAATAGCTCAAAGCCTTTTTGTTCATATGTTAAACTATTTCTGTTAGCAAAAACTCTTTGTAACTCACAGAAATGATATTACCGATTCACATTGCTTTTTCACTTAAAAAGAAAAAAGTGCATAAACATCCAGATTTATCTCCAGGAGGGAAAAATTTTATAATCCCTTACATAAGTTAGTTGTTTTGATATCCCCAGTTTGTGACACCTGTGCCTGATTGCAGATATGTATTTAAAGCTGGGCCAGGTTGATCCCGAAAGAGAGTTAATATTTCTATTCCATCCAAGAAAACAAGAACAAAATTTCTTATAGATTTGTATATAAAAAAAATGTCATAAGTATAGTTTTGGTGATGTTATGAATTACAGAAATAAGCTAAATAATTAATTTTCTTGAGTTGTTTTTGTGGGTTTTTTCATTTGTTTTTGGTTTAATTTTGGGTTTTGGGTTTTTTTTGCTATGGATGGGCTGATATGAAAGTTTTGAATCAAACCAAAGAGAGAAATAAATAAAATTGGCACAAGAATAATCTGTTTGTGCCAGTTGAAGCATTTTGCTTCAGTTTTTGTTTTGGCAAAAATTCAAACTTTTAGGTTTTAAAAATGTTTGCAATTTCTTTTGAATCAGAGAATGAGAATAATTTATTTCCTGTGAGACATCTGAAGTAATACATCTAAATAATAAGTAATAATATGTGCATCAATATGATTTTAAGTACCTAGTGTTTATGTAACATAGTTAAGATATCTTCTAAATCCATGTTACTGTGTTTTGTTTATTATGATCATTTATTTTCAGCCCTCTAAGGTGATTTGTTCAACGTACCTCCATTCAAAAGCATGCTGAATGCATCTTTTGGCATTCTTCTTCTTTGTCTAGACAGTTAGACTAGATGAAGGCAGTTGGACTAGATTTAAGCAGTTGGACCAGATGGTCACTGTAGGTTCCTTCTAAATCAACTGCTCTATTCTGTTCTATTTCTCCAAGCTTATCACTTTGATAAAATCATTCCTGTATTAGCATCCTTCCATTATACCTACAATAAGACACTCACCCAGATGACTGTCACAGCCTATTTTGGCCTTAATTGTTATCTCTTAAAGGTTAACAATGCGTGAAAAGTCCAATTCTCATCTCCCTTCATCATAACCCATGTAGGTTGCATTTCAAAGACTACCTTAGGGCTTTCTGTCACGATTTACCTCATGCATGGAATGAAATCTTAAACAGTAGCATGGACAGCTCATTGGTCTTTCTAAAATGTTATTTAACCAGGCTACCTGGGATATAGAAATGGTAATGACTATGAAATTAGCACTCTCTTAGATACAGGTTCTTAAAGTGCACACTTTCCCTTCCAGAAATTTAGTCCTCTTTTCACTCCTGATTTTGATTCCTTGATTGTATTTTGAGTCCTTGATACTTGTGCATTTATTGCACAAACATACCTTCTCTACCTGGCTGTCTTTTTGACTGTATCATCCAGCTGCTTCTAAGACAACCCAGGCTGGAGTTTGAGGCTGTGGGAATGACTCCAAGAAAGACAATGCAGATAAGATTTCATGAGCCCTGTCTCTTTCTTCTCTGTGTATGTTTCAGCAGGATTTATGCCTCACAGAGCCCATCTCCTCTCACAGCACCCAGAGTAAGCAATGTACTATTTCACTTTTCTTCTGTAAAACTATTACTCTAGCAGGACATAACTTCACTATGATTGTAACACACAGGATTTCAGGGGAGTACAGCAATTCTCTCAGAGAGTGATAGAAACTCCATCTGGATATAAATGCTTTGCAAGCTGGCTATAGCTGCTCTCCTGCATTTTTTAGCCTAAATGCCAGAGACAGGCTTTGTGGTGTATTTAACGATGTTATAATCTGTCTTCCCTCTTGTTTTGCTATCTAATGTACGTACCTGCCTAAATATTCACAAGAAACTGAAGTCCTGTGTGTCTGCAATGGAAGAGCAGTAGGAACAGAAACAGACTCATACAGAATCTTCCTCTAGAAAAAGGTAAATAATTGAGATTGTTATGTTTTCTGAAAATAAGAGAATACCTCAGACTGTCTTTAATCTGTGAATTCACAGTGTAAACTCCTCATAGCTAGGATTTCTAAGATAAAAATCTACCTCCCTTCCATCTGATTGCAAAGGCTAAATTTAATAAAAGAAGTCACAGCTTTCTAAAAACTGTGTTGTCATAAGCTTGATTCCTCTCTAGAACTATGTGTTGGAATTTGGTGGCAGAATATTTCTTAAAAAAAATCCCTAAATATTGAAATGCATGCATAAAATTCTGATCAATTTTCAGTAGCATTTAGAGCTCTCTGTCCTCCTTCAGAACTCTCTTTTTATGAAAATCTTTTCTAAAGTGTATCGAAAAGTACCTCTTTTTCCCTCCACATAGCCATTTGGATGGCTACTTAACCACATACAGAAAAAATGATTGTGATGATAAACAAAAAAAAGAGGTGTATATCACAAGAATCAAAGGAAATAATTTGTTTGTATCACTGAAAATGAAATTTCTTGCCTTCTCTGAGAACTGCAAATGCAAGCTTTGAAAGACACATTATTTTCTAGGTGTCCTGATGGGGGAATCATAGAATGGTTCGGGTTGGCAGGGACCTTTATATCATTAAGTTACAGCCCAAGTGCCATGGGCACAGAACATTTCGTTAGACCAAGCTGCTCAAAGTCCCATGGACTTGAGTACTTCCAGGGATAGGGGATCCCCAACTTCTTTGGGGAACCTGTTCCAGTATCTTGCCACCTTCACAATGAAAAATTTCAGGAAGCTCAGAATCGGGAAATAAATGAGTTACAGGGAAAAAGATGTGGTAGCCTGTATCCCATGCACACATGTGGTTAAACTTACACAGGGCTGGGTCTGACATTTCTCTTCAGTTGTCTTCCAACACAAAATCTGTAAAGGTCTAGTAAAAGGAGATATACACTGAGCAGTGCACACTAATTCTCTTTTTAACTGTGTTCCACCTTGAAATGTATATTCCAAGCTTCATGACATCTAGTTGTGTGGTTACAAGTTATTATTATGTTGCCTAAATGTTAATGTTATTGGGTAGATTTACTAAGGCAAGATTTTAATTCCTCAATGATCCATTACATTCATTAATATTAAGTCAAAAATTTTGAAGAACACAACTGTATTCTAATTTTAATCATAGCCTCAGCTGAGGTGAAACTACATTAATGGAAGGTGCATCTGTGCTAGTATTAATATTAGGAGATATCAGCCTTACAATAGTATTTATATTTACTATCAGTAATCAGTAAGAATTGTTTTATTTCCAGATGTCTCTACATCTTCTTGTGGCAGAGCCCCTTTTAGAAATTATTCTATTCAAAATGCCTGTAAGTCACTGACAGAAATTTTGGCCTCTAGAATAATAATTTGTCAGAAGCAAACATAATGGTGAATTGAGACTCCTTTGAGAAGCACTATGCAGTTTTTAATTTAATTGAAAACAGCTTTGTCTGCTTGAGGATCTGTTAATTAGGGTGTCTGTGCCTTATGGGCACACAAGGCTCTATTTTGCCTTTATTACACAGCTGTAAGGTAGGAAAACATGGAATTTTCACTCCTTTTACTTTGTTTTAAAAACAGGTACATGAAAGACTTCAAACACTGTGATTGTTAGATTACAAAGAAGAGTATTTCCACTGGGAATTTTGACTATGCCGTAAGTGAAGGACTTGGGTATCAATTTTATAATATTCTTTGACTTAGAAATCACTTCTTTTATAAGAATGTTCTGTATCTCATGATGCTGTAGTTCTGGTTGGTTTCTAATTTTTTTTGTTGCTTCTCCTCTCCTCCCACACCCTCTCTCACCCTCCCCCCCTTCCCCCCCCTCAAATGTCTTAGTGAAACAGTTTATTGTGAAATTTCAAACTTCTGTATCAGATACGCTGGCTGGATCCATCCCAACTAGAAGATCATTAGCAAGGCAGCAAATGCTACTGTGAACAAGTAACCACTTTAACAAGCCAGACTTAAGAATTTCAGCATTTAAAACCTTCAAAGCCTTTTCTCTGTTTTTATTTTTGTCGTGCTACAGCCACAGTTCTTGATCTGGAGTCAAAAGCTAGTGTGATACAATTTCCCTGGCCTCAAGCATAAAAATTGCTAACAGTATTGTGTCTTTATCATGGAATGCAGTATCTGTGTCTGTCTGTGTATGAAAGTAAGTTGACCCAAAAAAAAAAAGAAAAAGAGATCAAACAAGAAAACTGTTACTGTATGTACATTTTTCCTGTGGCTAAAAGAGTATCTGTCAAACAAAAGCATCTTGAGCTTTTAATTAAATATTAATATAAAGGGGAAGAAAAGTATCCCATTTAGTTGCTTTCCTCAAGCACAAAAGACACAGCATGAGTGTGTATGCACAAATTATATTATTTTCAGCAAATAGGGTTCCATAATGGGAATATTTTTTTTTAGGTGTTCAAATGGTAACAGATATAGTGGCAATTCTACATCTCATTAGTTTGCATACTGCTTGAAGGTTACAGACAAATTTAATTTTAAGCGTCCGGTACCCTTATCCTCTTCAACACACACATTCAATTAAATTCCCTTCCTTTCCAAGAGCAGCTTTAACAAAGAAATGGATTCAATATGTTATCCTGTGGGTGCCTGAATCAGAGTGGTTAAAATGCTAAAATGCATATGACATGCTCTGGTGTTGCCATATGTAAGTCCCATCAGCATCTTTCCAGTTCAGAGATATCTGCTAAGTACACATGAACCAATCAAACTCTCAACTTATAAGATGAAAGCATTTAAACTTTAATTTTTCAATTAGCATTGGCATAGAATACTTAAAGCACAAAGGTTAAATATTTGGGCGAATTTTTCAAAAAATAATAATAAAAAAGACAACAAAAATAAATTTTCAATACTGTGTGAGTTCCTTTGGTTAAATAGATTGATAAATGAAGAGCATTTTTGCAATGATTTTGAACAACCAGCTAAAACATGTCCTCAAGCCAAATGTGAAGTTGTAGAAAATATGCACAGACTGATTTCTATGTTGCACAAATTTAGAACTGACTGTGACAAGCTTCCAGCTGAGCCTTACCGGCCACACAACAGTCTCAATGCTGCAAATCATTATTTCTCACAGAAATCAGCAGGACTCCTCATGTGAGAGCATGCTCTCATTTGCATCAAATATTTGCAGAAGGCAGTTCCTCAATCAGATGTTACATGGGATAAAAACATGTTGGCCCCATCTAGAAAATGCATTTGTATACTTTGGGGCCTCTGCAGATTTGTTTTATTCTCAATGCTGTTTGACAAGCAGCTAAGTGACCTAGCAATACTGACCTCACACTTGAAGCCTTTCAAACTTTCAGTGAACCTCTGATTAAAAAAAAAACAAAAAAACAAAAAAAACCAAAAAAAACAAAACAAAAAAAAAAAAACAAAAGGGAAGGAAGAAGGGGTATTCAGTAGCACAGCATCCAGGAGACCTATGTTTGAATTCTCACTTTCTCTCACCCCCTGCACTGGCAAAGCTGTTGAGGCAGCTGTTCAGTGTTGCTGCCGTTTGGTTGCCATTCAGCAATGACCTCCACAAGAATCGTTGGTGGTGCTGATGAGAACCAAACTGCAAATTCCCACTCAGGCCTTGACAGTGATAAATATGGAAGTCTGAGATGCTTGAAATCCTATCTCAAAGTTCAAATATTATATTTTTGTCAGTATTGCTAGCATTTGCTGTTTTTATCATGAGTCTTGGTATATGCATTTCTTTTAAAATCTCTGTCTTGTAATGAGGTGATTATGTTACAGCTTTAACTTTCAGCTACAGAGGTCTCCTTATCATAAAGAAGTGGTAAAACCAGGTTTAAATCTGTGAAGATTTAACAAGTTTAATATTTCTTTTTTACCTAATTTGTGTGAAAGTAACTACAGAAAAAAAAAACAAAAAACATCCCCACTTGCTATTCAAAGCCATTCCTTGCCCTTAAAATACATGTCTATAAGATATAATTTCTAATCTACCAAAGTATTTTAGAAAAGCATCATTCTCCTCTTGTTATTTTAGGTAAAGGGGAAAAAGTTACATTCACCTCTCTCTGCCATTCCTATTTTCTCTGTACTACTTCTTTTCAGGACCACAACCTTTTCTTAAAGGTAGAGGTATCTCCAAGTATTTTTATAGCTTGTATAATTTTGTTATTTTATGTAAGTGAAAAGCTTTTTATCAACATTTCTCAGGAAATGGGCTCATCACCCACCAGAAACAAGAATCTCAAATTAGGTCCCAATAATACAGTGTGAGTTTGCCAACACTTCAAAATATTAATATTTTTAATGTTAAACAAATTTTGATATTATGCTTATTGCCAAGGGACATTGCATTTAAGGAGAATTTCCCTGTTTTTTTCTTTAACCATCCAGTAATATTTTACACCTCTCCTGATGTGCAGTACTGTGACAGTACTTCTGCAAAATTTATGAATGTGACCTGTTTTATTTGATTATGTAGAACTACTCAGAAGAGCTTTCTTTTTGTGGAAATTGTAAATGACTGTAGATGTAGCTGTAAATGATTGGAAGAATGGTAGAATTTTGGCTGAAAAAAATCCCTAAAAATTTAATCTGGGAAATTTATAATGAAAATTCTTTGTAATAAATCAAATCATATGGGATGTTTTTGGTGTGGTTTGTTTGTTTTTTGTTTTGGAGGGTGTTTTAATTAAGAATCAAAAGACCTTTTTGTTCCTTAAAAATACGTACCTTTCATTGTTCTGCGAAGATCAGAGAGACATTTAGAAAATAAAAATTCTAAAAGACTAGTTTTCCAAAGCAACAGTCTTTTGAGAAAAATAATGAGAATAGCTCTGTCTAAAAACATTTGGAAAGAAGTGCCATAAATAGAGGGCTTGTCACTGATATTTACTTATGATTAAGGGAAGATGAGTGGATATGCAAGTCTGAATAAAAGGGTTGTGCACCTCAACTCTATTAGTTCTAAGAATGTAATGTCCAAAAACTGAGGGGTTAGAATAAAATATATAAAATCCCCTGGGATTTTCTCAAACTTTTAAACCTTTTAAACTTTTAAACTTTTAAATAGTATTTCTAATCCAGGTAGAAGTGTGTGAGCAAAGATCATGGTCAGGGATCATGATCAAAAATATACGTAGAATTGATCTGGCAAGGTTTATGTTATTGTATACACTAGTTTACTGAAATTGCCAAATTTCTACAGAGAGTGCTGAAAGGTAGTAAGATAATAATGATAACTACTTATTTGAAATAAAAATAAGTTTATTTTTTTAATATGGATCAAAAATATATGTATCGCTCAACAGAGAGGAAGAAAGACACAGAGACTAAGTCAATGAATTTATGAATTTCCTGTATCCTTCTGTCAAAACAGTTGTAGCAGATATTCTTTTTGGTCTATTTTCTAGAAAACTTGACCCAAGGGTTAATGAAAAAAAAAATGGTAACATAAGCCTTGAGTATTCTTATTTAATATTCATATTTAATTATGCAGTTTCTGTTCTATAAATAATCTCTTTTCCTTCCGGAAACAATAATAGCAGAGTACATGTAAAATTCTTCCAAATTATATATTTTTGGTCTTGACAAGATGTAATGTAATTGCCCTCTACTACAGGAGAAGTTGACTCCATTCTTTTTCCTACAAATTGTTTTCTAGGAACTTGGTAGCTTATTAAATGTAGGTAAAAATATTTACTGTGCTGTTTGGAATTCCTGAGCTAATACATAAATCTAAAAGTTTCAGCTTACAGAATCCTCACTAAAATGTGAGAAAAAAAACAGAAACAACTTCCAAACCAAAAACCAAACCCTAACAAACTACAAGGATAAATATGTTTCGCATAAATATAGTATAAGATGCGCTATAAAGTATAGCATAAATATATTTTATTTTAAAATATTCTTTTATATATGAGTTGAATTTCTGACAAATACATGTCCTTGTATTCTGAAGACATAAGCAGCCACATGCTGTTATATGCAATCATCCCATTTGAAAATCCCTATAATTCCTGCTGAAACACACCTGTTGCATCCTGGGGTCCTTCTTTCACTAACCATTCAGGCATTCAGAAGCAGCCCATGGCTTTCTGCCAGCACAGAGGGAGCATCTTTTTTCATCCAATAGAAATTAATGCTCAAGGAAAACTGCTGTGTGCTTAAGTCTCATTCTGGTTGAAAGTCATTGAGCTGTAGTGAGCTGTGAGGTTAAGCTGGCTGGAGCTCCAGGGTACTCCGGTCTAGGCATAATCAGCAACCTAGGCAAAAAGTGCTGGTTTCAGGTGTTATTCTGCAAAGTGTTTGCAGACAGGGATGGTTCTAGACAAGTGTCCTGAGAAACAGGCAACATCAGTGTTTTGAACTGAAATATTACTCCCTTCTGCTTACAGCAGTGCCAGGTGAAGAAGTGACAGTTCCACGCATGGCTGTCACCCATGTGAAGAAAGCATCAGACAAGCCTAAAGAGATATGAAGGATCTCACTCAGAGATTCCTGCTTGCTTGCAAGATAAGCTCAGCACTGAGCTATAGCCCCTGATCATATTTCCATGATCTAAGAACTAAAATATCTGTCTCTTATGCAGCAACTAAGAGAAAAATGGGTGAAATTCTTATGATACTGATCTCAATTTTATGGGACCATAATTTCACTCACCATGTGGTAAAGTTAAAAGAAGAAACTATGTTTAGTGTTCATGAGACTTAGTCTGTATTTATTTTCGTGTGCCAAGTTGGAGTGAGGTATTAATTACGAAAGAAAAAACAAAGCTTAGAGAAGTAAACATTAATGTAACAAAGATAACTTTTTATGGACTGTGTTTTCAAAGAATTAAATGCTATTGCAAAGATGCTTAAATAGTAAGCAAAAATATTTTGAAATCAGAGTGTAAAGGCTATAAGTCTCTCTCCTCAGTAATCATCCTTAAAACATACAAGTTAAGCATTGAAGTTCTCGTAAAATCCTCAATATATACTCCTATCTCATGTGTATCTTAGTGCATAAAAGTAAATAAAAGTAGAAAGTGGAGATTGCTTATTTTTATTTTCATTTAAGAAACATATTTGAAGACTTTGCGAAAATGAAGTTCTTATGTGTACAAGTATTGGATATTGCTTCTCTTATAGTTATCTAAAGTGAGGAAATGAAATGACTTCATGGACATGAATCGTACACAACTGAAAGAAATATTCTGAAGTTTAAATAAAATATTTTTTTTCTAAAAATTGAGGAAGCCATGTAGGTAGTTTACGTTCTTGAAAGCCCAAGTAAGCAGTCAGTATTTTATTAATTTACAAAATTACAGAAGAAGCTCAAAAGAATGAACATCTTTAGTTCCAACAGTCAGCTTGCATTATCTAGATGAAATTGAAACATAGAGGAGTTATTGATGGTACTTTTACACAGAAATCTGCTGGTTAGGGTATTGCATAGGAAATGTTGAAAACTACCAACAGGAGTCACTTGACCCAATGGACAGGGAAGAATCTGATTCAGCCGTGCCCCTCTGCAGCTGGCTGGAGGGCTGTGATCCTTCTCTTTAATTAATTCTTTAACAATTGCTCAATGAAGACAAATTTAAATGAGGTACCAGGCTTTCCAGTCGTTTGCTCCCGGCTGAGGGATTTTGTCACTAGGTAATGATTAGGCTTTCAATAGCCTCACAACAATAAAGCACCAACATCCTGTTGTCCTATATTGCTGGCATGAAACTGAGTGGAATGGAGGAAAAGCAACTTGCTTAATAGCATGGAAGACATTTATGGTAAAACAAAGTGCTTGAATCACGTGCTTGAACCTCTCAGTTCATATTAACATGTCATATTAACAGCACCGTCCTTCAATTTCTTAGGGTATCTGAGAACAGTGCATTTGTTACAAGTGGAGACAAAACTGGTAAAAGGATTCAACTAATTATGGCCTTTTAAATATAAAAATGCAGCTGTTGTCCAGAGTGCCACTTTTTCCAGTTGATAAGAAGACCTTAGAATAGGTCATTATGCAAAATAATATGCTAATGTGGGTTGAATTTAAAACCTGGTTTATTTCAAAAATCAATACACTGTTTATCCAATTATCATTCACAATTCTGGAAGACATTATAAGAATATCAAATTTCATCCTGCTAGGAATTAAAAGAAGATGCTCTCTGTGTAGTGCTTATTAATATGCTATTATTCTGTAGGGGTAGTTAAACAGAAAGAAGAAAAGACAACGTTGCTTGTACTTTCAAAATATGAGAAAGCAAAACAAGCAGCATAGTGCAAAATAGCGGAGAGAAAACACAGTGAAGTCAAGTCTGAGTATAAGGTGTTTTTTTAGCACCAAAACAAAACCTTTATTTAAGGAAAAAGGTGTTAAAGTTTACACTGTCCCTCTAAGCAAGACGTGTCCTCCATCTAAAACACTTAATCTCACCCATCAAAACACAGTATTTCAAAATATCTGTATGGAGGAATTATTTGTCATTTTTTTTCCGGACTGTCATCCTGATGAAAGAGTTTTGTTGCGTTTCAAAAAATACTCAGACAGCATTACTCAAGTTGTTCAAGATGCAAGTGGTGTTTGAAGATTTAAAAACCATGAAAAACATCTATTTAAAAGTGGTTAGTGTTATCTACCTATCTCAATACATCAATCTTCTTCTGACTGTGTGCTTTCAGAAGTGGGAGAAAAAGCAGTTGAATATACAATCTTAAAGTAAAGTTCAGTTCTTAAAGTAAGTTCTTCATTACTGACTTTTTCAATCCTCCTCTGAAGCCAAAATTAAACCTATATAAAATTTCAGATCTTCAGTACCTTTACTCATATAACTATGTTGTTGAACGTAATAATGGAGATCAATAACTTTTTTCATGTACCTGCTTTTTGATTTAAATAACTATAGAGATTTGCCTGTACATTAATCACTAGATAAAATGAAAAACAAAAAAAAAAAAAAAAAAAAAAAAAAAAAAAAAAAAAAAAAAAAAAAAAAAAAAAAAAAAAAAAAAAAAAAAAAAAAAAAAAAAAACCAAAATAAATAAATAATAATAAAAAAAAAAACAACAGAGAAAAGAAAAAGTAAAGGACTACATGATTCACAATATCGTCCCTAGTAAAAACAGAAGAATTACACTGCAGGGGCTTTGCCTTGTGGGCTATAGCTTTTCAGAATGTTTTCTAGACCAACCTCTAAATAAAACACTCTGTTATGAAAAAGAAGTAAAACCAAATTTGTCTAAAATCTCAGACAGATATCAGAGGCAATAACTAAGCCTGATGTTTTGACATAGAAACAAACAAAAAAAACCAAGCCCCACCTTCCCCCCCCAAAAAATCCAAATGACCCAAACGAGACACAATTTAACAACCCAAGTTATATCTTTTCTGCACTTGAATAAATAAAAAAATTGCTGGAATACATTAAATATTAGTCTGTTTAATAATTGAATGGAAGCTCTGTATACTATTTATCCTCTCTTGGGGCTCAAGCCCCACTCTTGGGGCTTTAATCCAAATGATTATTCATGTATGTGAATGAAGATGCCAGATCTTCTACCAGCACCATTTTTTACCTGAATGAAAAACTGTCATATGGTTGCATAATGAATTTAGGTCAGTAATTCCTTAAAGTATATTTTTTAACAGCTTTTACAGAGAGAGGGAGTATAAAAGGGAGATAGAGTATTTTTGACTCTTCTTGAGTAGGCTGTTCAAGTTTCTTCTTATCTTAGTGTAATGCACTGCCATTTTAATTGTAAATGTCACTATAATGGAGTGTGAGTGTTAAATGAGAAAATAAAATAAAACATACCTTTACAAATGAGCAGTTAGAATTTCATGCTGTAGCTCCAAAGATGTTATGGACAAGAGTAATGTAAATCCTGAACACAAGAAATTCTATTTGATTTGTGTTGGAGGTAAAACCTTCTTCCCCCAATTTCTTCATTTCTGTTTATTTTACATTATTACATAATGCCAAAAATGCAAGGAAATAATTCTTATTTTTTGTTCCACTGATACACTTGGGGAAAAAAAAGGAGGTAGCCATGGGTTGTTGTTGTTGTGGGTTTTTTTTCAAATATTCTTCAGGTCTGAAAAAGAAGAACCGAACTTGATACTATAGCAGCACTGGGAACAGTTGCCATGAAATGGGTTTCGTTATGTTAACTGATCAGTTTGACAGAAAAGGGTAGTTAGCATTCGGAGTCGACTGACAGATTAACAAGGAGAGAAGTAAAAGATAAAGCAAGTAGGTAAAAGATGTAATTTCATGATGCTGTTTTTTTTTCAGGAAAGACAGTTTATGAGTTCCCCATATAGTCCCTGTTTGGGCCCTTCAACAAATGTAGCTGAATGAAATTGTGAGGGTCAAAATGGTGTCATATTCCCAGCACAGGTAATTTTAGTGAGCCAGTTTACAGCTGGTGCTCAAGCTGTTGTGCAGGTGAGCTATGATCAAAGGGAGAAAATGGCACAGCTACTGCAAACTGGCTTTGAAAGAAAAGCCATTGTTTCGTGAAACTATATACTGAGATGAAGAGAGAAAGAGAGAGAGATGCAACTAATTCTTGTGGATTAATGAGGGTTAGCAAAAGGTGAGGGTAAAAAATTTGTAATGGACCACGAAACACTAAGAAGTCCACTAACCAAGAAACTGAGATATGATTTTAATTTTTTCCCCCACAGAAGCTACCCTAGTATTTTCCTTTCTAGGTGATGGCACCTCCAAGACCACAATTGCCATGGTTTTGGCCTCCAAGACCACAATTGCCATGGTTTTGGTGGTTTTGGACACATACCTGAAAAAGAAGAAAAAAAATTGAATGCCTATGTTTCCTCAAGAGCTTTAAAAAAACCCAAACCAAACCAAAAAAGCAATGACCTAAGATATTAGTTCTCCATCTCTGTTGCTATATATTATTCTAATTTGGGAAAGAGAGAAGGGAAATTTCATAGAACAGCCTTTATATACTCTACCATTCATTGAAACTGGCTGATTTCTTCCTTCAAGTTGGAAGTCATAATACCAACATCTGTTAGAATTCACTTCTGCTGTTTAAATTTACTAATTGCTCAAAGTTGCAACAAATAGACATTTTGTCATTATGCAAGGATTGATAATTAAGTGAATTTTTGGCATGGCATGGGTACGGGTACAGTTGATGGGTTGGTGCATTAACATTCTGGCTTTCAGAAAATCAGTACAACATGCTTGGTGAGGTAGGCAGTGTAGTGCAGCCACTTAAGACAATGCTTTTCTAACATATTCCACTCTATCTGCTCTGCATCTTTCTTTAATAATTTCGTTGTACTTTAAAACATTAAGTGAAATTATTTTTGATTTAGAAATTATTTTGGGCCAGAGAATAAGCACCTTATCTCCATATATTTCCTTCAATTCATTTTATTAAATGCAAAATTAAAAGGAAAAAAATAAAAAAAAAGAAAAAGGTAAAATATTAAAATATTTTAACTTTTCCTCTCAATTAGTACTACTGTAAACATAAGAAACTATATCTGCAAATTTATCTATTTAAAAATTTGTATAAAACTTTTTCAGTTTATTCAAACTTTGTATAGAAATATTGTAATACAATCTTCAGTACCAACCTTTTTGTCCTTTTTTGGCAGGCCTTTATCTAGGTTTATATAACATAAAAATGATAAAGCAATAGGCATAGACTGTGATTGAAAAATGGCATAATTCATAATTATTGCTTGTTTTTTATTTAGAATCCTTTTCTCTCCAGTATCTATGACTCTCAGTAACTGAATTGATTTATTTGAGGGGGAAAAGAAAATGTTTGTTTTGGTGCAAGTTCCAGTTCGTCTTATTACTAAATACTCATCTCAACCTGTGCAAGTAGTAGAAACATTAACTGTAAAACCACATGTATGAGTGTTATTTTTACAAAGGCATGCTTTTCATTAGGGAGAATGATTCTTCTGTGAACTTGATTATTTCTCTTAATGTTGTTATTATCTATAAATAAAGATGTACCTCATATCAGTGTGTTTTCAAAGTGACAATTTGTGGCAGTGTCAAACTGGAAAAAGGACTGAGGCAATCACTGCCACTGTAGCCCAAAAATATGTAAAGAACTGTTAAAACACTTTAACATAAGATAAATTCTCATTCCATTGTCCCAAAATATTCCAAAGCACTATTTAACATATATGTATGCTCAGGGGTTTAGCTGAGTTTTGTGAATAAATGAGGCTTCAGTCCATATTCCAGGTGCTAAAAGATTCACAGTTTTAACCTATTCCTATGAGAAATGTTTGATGTTTTCACGTTTTCCTTCTTGAAGAATTTTGAAAGGAATTAAATTAGTCATTAGTCAGGCAGTTTGCCTGGACTTCTTGCCGCCATTAAATTATACAAATGGTTGCTTTGTTTCATTATTACACCTGTATTCTTTGATGAACTGACCTTTTTCATTCTGAAAACTAAACAGTCTGCATGCAATGAAAAGACCATATGCAATGAATAAATATTTATTCATGAAGAATGTAATGTTTAAATTAGAAGGAAAAGGTCTCTTAGAACTAAACATTATTCAATTATAAAAGGGCAAAATAAATATCCAAATTAGTCTCCAACTTTCCATGTCAAACTGAAAGTTTTCAACTTGAAACAGAGCAATAAGTCAAAACTAAAATGTTTTGTTTCTTGTTTGTTCTTTCATGACTGGATTTTCTTTATATTTTCCTCAGTTTACATCAGGATCAGTGGGTTTGTGTTATTAATGTTAGAATGATTGTTTGTTTGCCATACCAATAGCATTCTGTTAAACAATTTCCCAAGCAGAGGACTGGTGCCTGGAAATGAAGATCCTTATCCATCTCACTCTTGTGCAGTTAGTCTGAAAGTAAGGGTACAAGCTGGAGACCAGTTGTGCTACCATGTGTTAAGTCATGTACTGTAAGTCTGTAATTGCCAGTGAAGAAATTTTAAGTCAGTCTCAATTATAAAAGAAGTATATTAAACTAACATACATCACACAGCAGACTGAGCATGAACAATAAGATGTCAAAACACAGTAGTTTAATCTTAGCTGTACACTGGTATCTCCATAGCTTCTGTCTTGCTAGGAAACTAAGTAGTATTTGTCAATATTTGATCGTGACTATGGTTGGATGATTTTATAACTAAACCAAAACAATAGGGTAACATTTTTGACATCAGGACCATCTGTCTTTTCAGGTTTTTTGTGTCAGATTTGCCCAGATTCAAAATCTACAAGGTACTCTACTTCCTCTGACCTAAACTGACAGAGAAGAGTAAAGGCTAAAGGAATATTTCAAATTCTTATAAACTAATATTGGAAAAAGAAAGATAAGTTAGATATCTGGAGGATTTAAACAAAGATTTACTTCCTGACGTGTAGGATTTCTTCATTTTACCATCTGAACAGTCATTTTCTTAGGCGAGACCATACACTCCTTCACTGAGGTCAGCTGTTGGTACTTTATGGCATTGTTCCCAGACACTGAAGGAGTCTAGCTTATTCAAACATGACACTTTATTTGAAAGATGTATGAAATATTTTATATCTTTCCCTCTGAATGAAATCATATGGCCAGCATTTTTTAATAAACTTAGTCACTTATTATAAACTTTATTCACAAAGACCATTCTCTTCTATTTATTTCATCAGGAATTCTATCAGTTTACTTCATAGCCCACAAAGACGAAAATCTAAGCCCAAACTCTGATTTGTGTTTGTTTATTACTGTTTTAGCAATGTTACACGCCTACCAGCTCTGCAATTGAGAAAATTGTCTGCCTATGGCAGTTTCTAGAACAGCAGACTTCCTCCAGAGCAGGCAAATTGCAGTAACAAAAGTAAAGAGGAGGAAACGAAGACACATAAGTCCTTTATAATCTCCTATTGTAGCTCACAGATTTAAAACCCACAGCACCCTTATGGACAAAATGGAGCACTCCTTACAGTGCTACATCTCCTCCCTTTTTTCATTCCACACAAGAAATGATAGAATGCATATATTGTGCAAACTCTAAAGTCCTAGTTAGCTGGGGCTATTTTCTCTAGGATCTTTTTTGTTTATTTGGTTGCTTGTTTTTTCAGGGTGTGTTATGTACAGCTGCTTCTAAGGTACATGTTTTCCATCAGCCAGCAGTCATTCTCTTTCCTAGTCTCCATATCTAACAATATTGAAAAAGATGATCAGGAAAAAAAATAATTATAAACTTCTTCATGATCTAAAGCTACACTTTGCTGTATTTCCCTGTGAAAGAAAATACTTTCACACATAACACAAACTTGGTGATTTGTAAGAAAATATTTTATACATGCACAGCACTTGCATGTGTATATCATGCATTGAGTGTCTCTCAAACATTGTCATGTTTGGAGACAGTCTAGCTTTTGGTAGCCTTTTGATACAGGTATAATATATTTGGAACCCAGGCACACACTTACTGGAAGTCCAGCTTGGTTCACTTCAGTTGTAGACCTTCAATCTCAATTTAATCACAATGCAGAAATCCTGCCAGATGCATTAGCAGTGACTTCTAATTTCATAGGTCCATTAGACACCTAGTGCCATTGATAAGGTAAATTTATGATGCATTTGAAAAGACCCAGCAGAGAGATTGTAGATTGAGAATGATAGAAAGTTGTTGTGGTGTTTTTATGACTTAATTTTCCTTTTCTAAGAGAAACACCGTTTATTTTCCTGAATGACAAGTCACAGCTGTCAGCTTGCTAGTCGTGATGTAATAGGTGTTGATTTTCTAAATTTAACTCAAGGTGTGCTAAACTATTGAATGTTAATTGTTTTTTCTCTGGCTTAAATAAAAATGCCATGCAAATATTTCAGCAACATTGTACCTTCTCTAAACATATATTTTGCCTTGGCACATACTGCAATATTTAGGGATTATGTACATTTGCATTTGGCTGCTTTTTTTTTCTTTTTGCTGATCAGCTGGACATTGTGGAAATTTCAATGTAGAGAACAAACTAAAAAGCAAGGAATTTTCTTCTCTATTTGTGAAGTAATATCCAGACTTTGCATAAACAAAAAACACAGAGCTGGAAAAATGCAGAAAGGGTGGCAGCATAAAATGTTTTAAATTTATTACTGAGACACAGTCTTGGGATCAGAGAGAAATGAAATACATATAATGATGTATATGAACCTTCCCTTTAAAATCAGTGGATGTTCCAGTGGGCTAATTTAGGAATAACTTTAATGCAAACTGTGCTGAATGCCATTTTAATTTGATCCCTTTGGGAAACTTCCAACTTTTCCAATATTCAAGTTCAGTTCCAGATATTTATGTGCCTATATTCAATTAACTACAACTACATTTTAAAGCTTTTCTTTCACATCTGAAGTTCATTTCCAATGACTCTGTTTGTATTTAGGTTTCTGTTTTAAGGGTTGGATGGTAGTGGTTTTGCTTCAGAGAATTTCTTTAGATTTTGTTGCATTTCCTGAACTTAAGAAGGTTAGTTAGTCAGCTTTTTGTTGAGTTTTGTTTTGTTTTGTTTTGTTTTTTTCCCAACAGGTCAGCTGTTGAATGATTGCTTATTTAATTAGGTAGCAATTCTATTTGGTGTCCAGGCAGCATTGCAGATGTTGTCACAATGCTGATCAGTAGAGAGGACATTATTTGACAATCTTAACTAAGGCTGAACAGTACTTGCACATGCAATCTGATTTCAGACTGACCATAAAATAGTAGTCAACATAAGTAAATACTGTAAAATAGAATCCCAGATATTGATTTATGTGGAACAGTATTTGTTTCTGTGTACTATTAGTTTCTTTCAAGTGCTTTATTTCAACTGGTGGACATGAAAGCATGAAATCAGTTATAGCTTTTCTTTAATGTTTTAATTGCTTTTATACTGTATCAAGAGATTTTGCACACTTGCATAACCACATAAGATACATCCAAAATAGAAGAGAATGAGTGTTTGAAAATGACTGAAAAATCATGCAATCACTGCAGTGAAAAACAAAGATGAAGGAGAAGGAAACAGTCTTTTTTTACAATTTATCTCCCCTCTTTTTCAAAATCATGTCAAAATTAATGACTTGAAAATCCATTGTTTAAGATGATGGTTAAAAGAAGCTACTTAAAGTTGGATTATGAATAGCAGCACTCTTTCAGCTTTAAAAGTTTATAGAATAGGATTTCTCTCTCTGTGGAGATCTTTGGTTGCATTACTGTGCAAATGTTAATCTACAATAAATTCACTACTTCTAAAGAGAAGTGAATGTCTTACACAACACAAGATATTGAGTTCTTGAAACATTATTATTGTTATTTAGGTCAGTAAAATCAAAAGAATCTTTTAACTCAAACAGCTGGGGTCAAGAGTCCTACTGAAGATGCTACTACTTGAAACTTCTGAATTAACACTCATTAAATCACATGTGTTGCAGAACTGAAGAAAGGAATGCACATAACAGCGTCCTCATTACCAAACAGAATGAGCACCCCCCACTTTTTTTCAGTAAAAAAAGCAGTAGTTAACATCACAAAGTACTCAGCTAGTAATTCTGAAGGCCAACCTTTAGCATTTCTATTGCTTTCATAGGGAACTAAAGGAAGTGGATTCAAGCAAGCAGGCCTAGAGCTTAGTCCTTGTTTGGGTGTGCTGCAATCACAAGTTTCCAACACATTAGGCATTGTGTCTCCCATACTTAAGCTTTAAATCAGTCTTTCAGTCTGACTATTCCCAAAAAATTCTGCATAAACATTTTAGTCCTGGGGACAGGAACTTCTCTACAGGCAAGAAATAGACACAGTAGTGACAGGAATAGAAAGCTCCATCTCTTGTTCCTGAGTATGATGATGACCTCTCTGAAGATACCTGATATGGCAGCTATTAACACCAGAGCTCCAAAATTCAGCACCTTTTCTCCTTGTCAAACAGCCTCTGATTGCAGTGTAGAGTTAAACTCACAGAGGCTGCTTGACTGAGACAATTCCGATTGATACCGTCCTGGTTGAAGGCTGCACAATGCGCCTAAAACGTGCATTTATTTTTAGTTCCTGTCCAGTCAACCACTAGATAAATGTGTGCAAATGACAAGTTGCTTCATAACAATCATTCTACAGGGAAAAGTTTTGTTTGTTTCACATGGTATTCCACACTTGCATGTACATTTTTGGCCAATTTAGGTTATCGGCATCACTTAGAATAGAAAACAACATATAATAAAATTCACCAGCTCAATCTTAAAAACAAAATTTGGAGAAATAATATTCCAAGTTTTAGCAGGTGCAAATAAGTTTTTTTTCTCATATGATCACCCTACTTTGACTGGAAGTTTTCTTCTCTAGAACGTTCACACTGTTTATAACTTTTGCATTAAAACAATGTTGTTGTTTTTTTGTTTTTTTGTTCTTTTTAATCAAAGCAATTCTTCTCTTTACGATTCTCAGTGTCTAAATGTAGAGCTGAAGAGAAGATGAAAAACACTTGCCCCTTTGCACCGTCTCAATATCATGATAAACAGTTGAATGTGCCTTACTGATTTCCAGGCAGTGTGGTCTCTCAAGTGTCTGTTAGAAGTTTGGGATTAATGATGGCCTCAAAGATGATGTAAAACAGCAGCCACAACTGATCTAAGCCCTGTGTTTTAAGTGAAGAAAACAGCAGAATCACCTCTGTTCAGGCCCATGGCTTACATACCATTAAATGTTATGCATAAATTTAGGGATCCTTGTCTTATATGATTCATGTTTTGCTCAGTGTCATAGCATTCAAAAAATATTACTTGGGGGGAAAAAAAAACCAACAAAATAAAACCAATAATCCATAAGTGTTGAAGTACAGTGTACTTTTTTACCCCATTGTTCTTTTGTTCCAGAATTACTGTCTATCATCTAAAGGATTTATCTTTCGCAGTCTGGATGAGCTTGACTTCATCAGTTGCTGAATCTTGTGATGATCTGAGAATAAAATTCTCTATCCTTTACAACATTCATTTTAAGATTGTTTTTCCGGTGTGGAATGTTTGCAATAGTCAAGCAAGTCTCTGAGTTCAAGAGGTACTAATGAAACCTGGCAGCCTATGACGTGCAGGAGGTCACACCAGATTAAGATTTTGTAGCCTTTAATTATACAGGTGTCATCCTTTTAGTAGGATTAAGGATTGCAATTGTGCTCTGCTGCAGAAAAGTGTTGGAAAAAATATGAAAGGATTATTCTTTTATTTTCTTTGGGTGCAATCAAACATATCTACATCTGGGTGGGTCCTTTCAGCCTCTTTTACATTTGGTGAAGACACGAAAACTCTTCATTACACTGATTATACAAGGAATTTGGGGAATTGCCCAAGAACCAGACTCCACTTGGTAACACAGACTCTGCACTTCTGCACCTAGTAACTTTCTTGTGCAGTCAGTGCTTACACAATGGTAACACACAAAATTGATCATTGAAATACTTTGCAAGTTAGATATGCAAAAAAATGAATATTTTTTTAAGCCTAGTTTTCAACTTAAGTCTCCATCATGGGTCAAGTAGCCTTGGCCATCACAAGCAATTTGGTACTGTCCTTCTTGTCGAGGAGATCCAAAGATCCTTCACCAAGACTGCAGAGTTTCCATTAACTTAACTAAAGAGAGGGCCTTAAATTAGAAGCCTGTCACACCTAGAAGCTCTATTATCATTTATGTTGCATTGATTATTTGCAAACATTTTCCTTCCCAGAAAAATCGAAAATAAAATAGTTTCGTGTAATTTAAAATAATTTGAACAAAGGAAATATTTTAAGTCACTCTTACAAAAGACTTCTTTCATAAGAAACAATATAAAATGCCAGGCATCACACCTTATAGGGATTTTCTAAATTCAGATTTGCTGAGAAGACAAATACAATATACCATCTACCCTTTTAATGAAAGGGATGGAGGGAATTTGCACCTTGAAATGTAATTTAGAAAAGAAAGGATGACGGAAAATTAAGACCACTGAGTTAACATATTTTTGTTGCTTCTCTTCAAAATACGCATATTTAAAATATTTACAGCATATAAATAATTTTAGAAATTCAGGAATCTTATTTATCTTCAAAGTCACATTGGATGTAATATTACTCCTGCCTGAAAAAATGTAGTTGATTTAGAAGAATCTGTGCCATACTGCCATTCATGAGATTTCAGTCATGTTTCTTATATATCTTTGCCCCTAGCATCATTACCTTTGATAACAGAAATAAGTAAGTTCCTCCTTAAGAGCAGTGATTCACGGAAGTCTTATGAGAAAGAGAACAATTGGGTGTCAAATTTTAAAACTACTAATATAATAGTTTCTTTAGAAACCAGTGTAAGTTGTTCAAGTGGTAATTTTATGAATCTGAATTGCATAACATTGACACAGGGACTGCATGTAATGAGTAGCCTTCCTTTTCTCCTAAGGATCTACTATCTACTATAATTCCTCTGTGTAAAGGAAGAATTTGGATTTGAGGTAAACTTCATTAGCTGATCTGTGGTTTTAATTTAATAGATGAGAGCTTCATTAGTCCCTCTGGTTTGGTTGCAGATTCTGCCTATTCTGCCCTTGCTTGTTCATTTGATGATATTACAAATGAATAGGAAAAGGATCAAAAACCTCCAATGGCTGTAATATGAGGACCATGCGTACATTTTCTCTTCATTTGAGTAGGAAAAAACAAAAATCTTTTCTTTGATTTCCAGTAATTAACCTTGCCAGACAGACCATGAAGAGTAAAAAGGCAATCTCCAACCAAGCATGCAGTTGCCCTTCTATAGGGTCATGTGTTGAATTTTTGAAAAGAACAATTACTTACTCCTCAGGAAATCTTGTTCAAGATATTATAATCAGGAGGAAGATAGCAAAGAAATAAATGTAATCAATGCATGCAGGTTTTGATTAAAGTGTCAAGAGTATTTGTATCCCTTGATGGTTTTTTAATATTCTCAGGTGAGACTAGGAAGGATGGATCTACATGAAATATCTTTCAGTTTTATTCCCATCCAGAGAATACAATATCTCAAGAGAAAGAAGGAAGTCTGAGGGGACATTGTCATCTCAAATTTTATTTTAAAGGGCACCTCAGGGCTTGCTTGAAAGGCCCTTGTTCAGAAGTCACCAACAACAACCTACCTCATGCATAAGAGGCGGGGGTAGGAGTCATGAATTTCAGAGAAGCTGTGTTCCACATATTCGAAATAGGATACTTCATGGCTATGTCAATGTCAATATTCTCCGGGGACTAAAACTAGTGGATCTGTAGCAAGGAATTGTTGATGTTAAAAATCTCACTTGATAAAAGGTATAAAGTTCAAGTCTTACACTTCCTTTTTCTCTTTTTTTTTTCTCTTTTTTTCCAAATTCACACTGGTTAGTCTGATGCCCATTTGCAACTGGTGTTCACCAAACTTCATCCAAATGAAATTCTGTTCTTTCGTTGTGATACCCCTCCACAGTATGCTCTGATCTCAAAATATGTCATATGGAAGTGCACCATAACACCTGTAGGGACCTAAACTCTTATAGGGCAACAATCCAAAATCATGTTGCAGGTTAATAACTGAAATAAATGAGATTTACATGCTGGCTGGGGCTCATCTGGCCTTAGTTCCATCTGCAGCCTGGTGCCTAATGCTATACCGTATCTAGGTAAAACTGTTCTGGCAGCAATTATGGTAGGAATCATAGGAATTTTGGCTGGATGGGACCTTTGAACTTTGTGTTATGAGTCAAGTTTTAACCCCTAGACCACTGTGGTAGCAGCAGTCACAGTGCAAAACACTTTTTACATGTGTTCAATTAGAACTCATAACTTCAGACATATGATTCTGATAAAAGAAGACATGTAGTCCGTCAAATTAGTCTCTAAAGCAGAAAAGAGAAGAATCAAGTTAAGCTTGGATTCCTTTTCATCGTCGTAAGTAACAAGAGGATACAGAGGGGTAACTGTTCCCACTCAAGGTCCTGTATTTTTTATGGTGTTTAGGGATAGAGAAGTCATAGTTATAATATTCTATGTAGTTGTAATTTAATTCCCATGTAATCATGACAGACTTACTTTATCATCAAAAGAAAAAATCACAAATTCTTCATATGGCATTTATTTAATCTGGAAACAGCCATGACAAAAATAATTAAAAGAGAAAAANAAAAAAAAAAAAAAAAAAAAAAAAAGGTAAACTTTTGGTATCCAAGGAAGTGATTAGTGGTATATAAGCAACTTCCACTTAGTTTTATTGAGAGTAGTTGTCTGAAGTGAACTGCGACAAAGTCAGCAGAAAACACTCACTCAACCATGCAGATATCTTGTACTCCTCCTGGGTGCCTGGCTGGCCAGGATCAAGCATTGCAGAATTTGCACTCTTCATTCACCTGGTGTTTTGCAGCTTAGATTCAGTGTGCATAGCAAAATAAGTTCCCCAGCAGAGCCAGGTCCCTGTCTTTTCACAGCTGACAGGCTGCCTTCATGTGTCCCTGGGGCTGCCAGCTGAATCTCCAGCAGGATGTTTACACCAGCACATCTCAGCCAAGCTCAGAGAGAATATTTTGGTGCATTCAAGCCCCTTTGCTCTTCAGCCAGGTCAGACCAATGTTAGTGAGAACTCATTCACCTCTCTTGTTCACAAAGTGAGACTCACTAAGGTAAACTTCTGATGTGAGGTGCAACACATGATTTTCTGAGGAGGATACAGCGGAGGTTGGCATCCTTGTTCTAACATCACCATACTTCCTAGCCCAGGAAGAGCCATCCTTGCCTCATAAGGGATATTTCATCTGTTCATGTGGTGTGCATACTCTCACATCTTTTCTAGAATGTAACCACAAAATTCACCAAAGACGGTTTCTAGATCAGTCATATTTTATCCTGTAGAAGCTCCAACTTCTCTGCTGAATGTAATTTTTTTTATACTGAAGATGTCCTCAAAAAATTGAAGAAGGAGAGAAAAAATGCCCACACATTTAGAGCTAAAGAAATCAATATACAAGAGAAAATGAAGAAGAAAAGAAGAAAAATAATTAATTAAACTTATACACCACAGCCCTTATGTTTGTGAGAATAAATGTCCTAGCACTACTACTCAAGTTGTGTAGAAAGATTAATGTATAGTGAAAAAAATATATTTTAAACTACTAGGAAGATAAGGCAACAAGGAGAAATTATAATATATATGAAAAATACTTTATCTTTTTCTGAGTCACTGACAACTAAAAAATGACCTTGATTGCCTATGGATTAGGATCTTAAGAAAAAAGTACAAGGTGTATCCCACAAGCAATAAAATCATGCAATAGAACAATAAGACCAGACTCTTTAATCTTTCATAACATGCAAAAAAAATTCAATTTGGTGAACTTGCATTCTTGTGGTATGAACAGAGATTTGAAAGCATTCAGATATGAAACAATGTTTTGAGTTAAAACAGTGCATTCAGCACCAGAAAAATCTGTATCTTGAGGAACATCTTGAGAAATGAAGCATTGATCAAAAAGGATCAGATAAATTTCATACAATACTCATAATTAAAAAGATGCTGGGAGGAAGTGTCTGTATTCAAATGCATTTTAGTTGCTACAATGAACATTTTGAGAAACTGACAAGGTAGGCTAATATTATATTTGTGATAATATTAAGTGCACATAAAGTGTGTATATATAAATCTACGTATACATGTAATATATAAAGGGGCACATATATACATGCATGCTATCCACATACACTTATACATGCACACTTGCATACAGCAAATTGAGAACAAGAAATTGATCATTTTAAGTCACTGCTAGAAATAACTTCAGAAAATTAATAAGGGAAGTGAAGTTGTAGGGAGCAAGCTCACTGAAGTACCAAGCAGTAACAAAGATAAAAATGTTGGTAAAAATGTCTGGATGTACATTTAACTGTAAATATATACTATATTTATATATTCATGTATATAAAATATGAATATCCTATTAGCTGCTTGAGGGGAAAAAGCCAAGCAAACATCATGTCACGGGATAAGGATTTTCTCACTTCATCACAATTAAGATTCCAATAAGAGACATTTATTAATGTTAGAATTGTAATGTTATCAGATCTAGATAATATGCTTTGCACAATTTTAAAAGAGCTGGCTGCTGGAAGCTTTGGAAGATAAAGGTCAATTTTCACTAAGTATCTGGAACTGATGAAATTACAATTGCCTGAGAGAAAACAGTGTGGTGCCAATATCTAAAAACCATGAATAGGCTAGGTTATGTCATTAAAAACTCATAACTAAGTCAGGACTTTACAATTCTGACATTGATACCAAAATTATGGCAGAATTGATAAAAACTTGGTTTTCCCTCTCTTCAATATTTATTTTTACCGAGGCTTAAATTTGTTTGGTAGAAGTAATTAAATGATTAATTATTTCAAATATTTAAAAGCAAGTGATTTGATGGTAGATGAATAAGTTCTTCACAATACATATTATTATGCAGGATGCATTATGCATCAGGCTTTTTATAGATATTGCTTGTTAATATACACTTTCTGTAAGTGATATCACACAATCTGCAGTACCTAATCTGCCTCCAAAATCTAACCTTTTTATCGTTTACACAGATTGAAAACAGTCACTGGTAAAATTAGCAGATGACTGTTGTTAAAGTTATATTAAACCAATAGCTTAATGATATTAAAAAGTCTGCATTTCATGGCAAAATAAATACTATTAGAAAGCCTTTATTTCACTATGGTCTAAAATAAAGTTCTGCGTCACAGAGGGAGTAATGCAGATAAGGATGGATGTGAAAAGTGTATGTCAGAGAGTAATCCTAACAAAGGTATAAAATATTGACTAACTAATGACACAAGGATTGCTGTCTTTCTTCTAGACTTAGGCACGGAAAAATCATGATTTCAGATTGATAAATGAAAACAGTAGCTGAAGTATTACAGTCACTATCTCTTTTTTTTTGTTTGTTTGTTTTTTTCCCTTGTGTAAGAGAGCTTTAGATTTGCTCTTCTGTTGAGTAACCAAGATAGCCAATGAAACTAGAAATCTAAGATAGGATCATTATCTTGGCTACACAGACAAATCAGTAAAAGTTTCTTTGCCACATTTGATGCAGCAATGTTCAAGACAGTGAAACAAACAAACCCAGAAAATTATGAAGAGAGTAGGCTCACATTCAGAATTAACTCAGAGCAGATGTTGGAAAAGGAGTTAATCCAGGTGACAAAAACTAAAGAGCTTGAATCATTATTGACTGCTGGGTCTGCCATGGGCACTTTGCCAGACAGTAGGCCAGAGACAGATGATAAGATGGAACTGTTAAGTATATAGTCTGACTCAAACATCTTTGGACTGGATTTAGATTTAGAAATATTGCTGAAAAGAATTTGAAATGTTTCTTAAGAATGATTTTTTTACTAAATAGGCTATGTATAATTTTGGCCTGTTGTACTGGCAAAAAAAAATATATGGCAAAATTTAGTAATCTGTGGAGTTTTTGTTAAGAAAAGAAGAAAAAAGAGAAAAGATATATCAGAAATGAAGTATCATATGCCGTGATGTAATGCTTCAAAATTTTGTTTCACAGATTAGTAGCTAGATACTCAGAATGCCTTTGCTTCTCAAATACAAAGAACAGGTCCTTGTAACTTTCAGCTACTGTTGCATCACTGCTGTGCTTACTGTTTGTGATAAAATTCAACTTGCTCCATGTTGTAGCTACATTCATTGTATCTTTAGGAAACTTAGCAGGACTGTTAGAAGAGAGCACTACATTTAACCTGTATTGTCTTCCTGCAGCTTCACTTACAAACGTAGAGTGATCATTACTTCATATTACACCTCTTTTTGTGCTCAGAGTTCACATTACAAGCCAGAATCTTTCACACACCATTGAATATTTACATTAAACTACCATTCATTTCTTGACTTAGTGCTCAGTACTAAGGGGCTGTCAACCAGCAGCTAAACTATGCTTTAATAGTGTGGAAATAGAATAAAATCAATAACTAGAGAAGCCTCTGACTTTGTGAAGTCAACCTTAATTGTAAATCAGTTATCTCAGATTTTCTGACATAACTCAAATAGATTGTGCTAAGGCAGAGAGTGGTACCTGGGAATTTATGACAAGGTCATATCCCAACAGTGTCAGGGACTTTCCAGCCCTGCCTAGGGCACTTGCAAAACACCGACCTTTAAAGCTTCTCCCTGTTTAAACTATTTATTGCCTGCAGTGTGAGAGGAAGCAGAAAAGGGAGAACATGGAAGTGTGGGAAAAAGGTCACAGCTCTGGGGACCTCTAGTATGTGCTTTTGTTGGTTTTGCCAATTTATAGGAAAAAACAATGAAGCCAATAATGTAGAAGGAGTTGTGACATAGGAAAGATGTTGCTGATGCTGCATATAAATATTATACTGACAAAATAATTTCAACTGTAGCATATCTAAGAAGAAAGCAAAAACATTACCTTATACAAGTAGCCATACTCTCAGGAGCCATACCATTTCCAGTGAAAATGTCAAACAAACCATACCACTTGAAATTTAACTGAAAAATATAACTAAGAAAATATTCTACTAAGTCTGTTCCTTCAACTCCTCATTTGTTGAGTAGAGTGACAGCACACTCCATGCCAGCTCACTGAAGAATTTCTGACTGTGATTACACTGCTGTTTCTTTCCTTAAAGAAAGTCCTTCCAGTGATAGATCTTTTTTAGGATGACTTTTACAATGAAAGAGTCATAAACAATATTAGCAGTATTTTATAAAAGGAAAGCAAAAATAATTTCTGGATTGTATTCATGTATGAAGATTATTCTAATGCGGGAAGGACACAGCCCATATTACAAATCTCTAGTGTGATCATATTTCAAGTATTACATCTTATTACATCATAATCAGAAAATTCGAATATCCAGACCTTAACTCCAAAAGACTTCGGAAAGACCTGGTTAACTATAGAAATGGAAAAAAAGGTGAAAACTACAGAAAAAGTTAAGTCAAGTATCTATCATTTAGCTAAGGAACAATGCTTAATGAAAATGCAAGAATACATAGCAATTCAGAAATATGTTGAGATATTAAAACTTACAGGCATGGATTTTTTAGAGTACTTGAGGCACAGTCAAGTGGAACACAGTTAGCTGAATAAGCATGAACTGATAAGGCACCTTGGCACAAATTCCTGTTATACTGATAATTCATTTCCCAGAGGAAATGTCTTTAATAGACTTGTGATACTACTTACAATTAAGAAATAATTTATCTTTGACAAAGGTTCTCCTTCTCTGTTCTGTCCAGTCATTGAAAAGATCTATGGGCTCAAGTAGCTCTGCTCATTTACACTAGCAGAGAATTCAGACTTACTACCTGCATCACGAAGAAAAGAAAGAGAGAAAGAGAGAAAGAGAGAAAGAGAGAAAGAGAGAAAGAGAGAAAGAGAGAGAAAAAGAGAAAGAGAGAGAGAAAGAGAGAGAGAGAAAAAGAGAAAGAGAGAAA